>VIEB01001123.1:6379-25945 GCA_006547085.1 Malus baccata
TCTTGCTTCGCTTTTCTATACCTTTCACCATTTTCATCAGTCCTATCCTTGTATAAGGCTTTACAACATTCCTTCTTAAAAATCTTACTTCTGAAATATGGAATGTGAGAAATCTTAGGCCACTCTGTGCCGCTGTCCCTGCTGCATCTTTCCTCTAAAAGGGGATGACATCCATAAATCCTTAGAGATTGTAAGTTGGTGAGGCGTTGCATAGCTTGGACACTTGGTAAATTCATCAGATTCTTGCAATCCCAAATCCACAGCTCTTAAGGGATGTAAGGCTACCCAGCCATTCTGGTAAAGTCTCCACTCTGTCAATGCAGAAGTTGGAGCCATGTGGAGTCGTTTGTACATACAACTGGAATAAAAGTAATCTTGGAGAACTGTGGCCTTGCACACCATGAAATTTGGTAAGGTGCTGCCTACCATCGATTCAACTGCTGTGTGACTTAAAAAGGAGAAGGATAAACAAATTTTGTTATATTACGTACTTTGAATTTTTGTGTAGTAATAGTGGAGACACAGAATAAAAGAACAAAAGAGATAAACCTATAACGTGAGCTCTGTAATTTGATTTCAATAATTTTAAAACATACTTAGGATAAGTGGAATGTGAGAAATCTTAGGCCAATCTGTGCCGTTGTCCCTGGTGCATCTTTGCTTTAGAAGGGGATGACATTCATAAATAGTCAAGGTATGTAAGTTGGCGAGGCGTTGCATAGCTTGGACACTAGGTAAATTCATCAGATTCTTGCAATCTTGAATGTCCATCTCTGTAAAGTATGTAAGGTTACCCAATCATTCTGGCAATGTCTCCACTCTGTCAAATTGATATATCACCAAAAATGTTAGAAGTGAGGTGTTGAATTTGTTGAGGCAGAGACTTGAGCTTAGGCCAACCATACAAGGCTAAAAATCAGGGAAGGAATCGAGCTCCTCCCAGAACCCACCGATTTCCAAATGATGGAGAGAATGGAGGCTGTCTAAACTTGGAAGACTCTCTAAATTCGGGATGTCTCTTATTGTCAGCGTCTCAAACGAGAGTGGGAATTGCAGGCTTGAAAATTATCTTGAGTAATTGAAGATTCTTTTACCTAATTTTTGCAATAACGGGGTATTTGACATTTCATCAAGTTAGTCAAGGGATATGAAATAGAGATAAATAAATCAACCAAATTCAAATCACTGTTTATATGATTCGAAAATCTGTTCATAAATCACAAGTAACCATAAAAATATCAGTCCAAAATCTTCATAAGGATAACAATAACAAACAGAAAGTAATAACAGTAGTTCTAAATATTATATGAACATGGTTTTACATGATGACAATTCTTGGCATTACTCATCTAACACTACTTGGGTGCTGGCAGTGTGTGATTAAACAAGATTCAATAGCATGATGGGTGATCAAGCTAGTGGTTCAGCACTCCACTCATACAGATGAAATAAAGAAAGTTAAAATATTGATTGATGTTGCCGGAATTAAGAAAGATAACATGTAAAGGAGAAAGCCCAAGGACTATAAAAAGAGGTATATTATTGAGAAATGAAGGTAGAGCGAGAGAATTAATATCGTGCGCATCAGTACCTGGAGTCAGTTTATAGCCATTGAGCATCATGAAAACCGCCACAGCATAGCAAAAGAAATATAGATGGCACTGGGAAACAGACAACATATATAGTAACTTAGTAAGTCAGAAGTCAACAGTAGAATGTATTGATCAATTAGAAGTAGAAGAGAAGAGGAGATGTGGGTTTGAAAATCTTACATGACTTAATTTCAATGCGAAAGTTTGAGCCATTTGGAGTCATTTGTACATAAAACTGGAACACAAGTAATCTCGGAGAAGTGTGGCCTTGCACACCATGATATTTGGTTTTCCCAATACACATTTGTTGTAGTATCGCAAGGCGTTGCATAGCTTCAATCCAATATCGGCACCCAAACTGATTTAAAAGAAGAGGGAGAAGGACAAAGAAATTATGTTATACTAGTTTAAATTTGAGTGTAGTACTAGTGGAGACACGGAATAAAAGAAGCAAAGAGATAATTTAAAAACTTACTTGTGATATTTGGAATGTGAGAAATCTTGGGCCAATCTGTGCCGATGTCCCTCCTGCATCTTTCCTCTAGAAGGGGATGACATCTATAAATCCTTAGAGTTTGTAATTTGGTGAGGCGTTGCATAGCTTGGACACTTGGTAAATTCATCAGATTCTTGCAATCTTGAATAAACAGCTCTGTAAGGGATGTAAGGCTACCCAACCATTCTGGCAGAGACTTGAGCTTAGGCCAACCATACAACCTTAACTCTGTAAGATGCATTAATGATCCAACTTCAAAATCAGGGAAGGAATCGAGCTCCTCCCAGAACCCACCGATTTCCAAATACCTGAGAGAATTAAGGTGGTCTAAACTTGGAAGAATCTGTAAATTAGGGATACCACGTATCATCAGAGACTCAAGAGAGAATGGGAATTGCAGGCTGCTCACCCAACTTTCTAATCTTTCACAATTTATAATACTCAGATGTAGAAGGGAGGTCATGGTGCGCAAATCTGAAGTAGATTGTAGACTAATGCACTTCTCCTCCTTCTCAACTCTCCTACTTTTCACACCAAACCATGATAGCTTTGGGCATCCCCTTATATCCAATTCCTGAAGAGAGGGACATTGTTGTGGAAGAGCAGGTATGCTTGTTAATTCATTACAAAACCAGATTCTCAATTTCTGAAGAGATGCGGTGAGGGACCCGCTGCCTTTCATTTCAATTGATGTCAGATTATTGCAACGGTATATATCCAATTCCTCGAGAGAGGCCCATACACTCAATGTGCCTGATAATCCATTGCAATTCTTTAAAATCACTTCCACGAGAGAGGCCCCTAAACTCAACGGGCCTGATAATCCATTGCAATTGTAAATCCTCAGAAGTCGAAGGGAGGTCATGGTGCGCAAATCTGAAGTAGATTGTAGACTAATGCACTTCTCCTCCTTCTCAACTCTGCTACTTTTCACACCAAACCATGATAGCTTTGGGCATCCATGTATCTCCAATTCCTGAAGAGAGGGACATTGTTGTGGAAGAGCAGGTATGCTTGTTAATTCATTACAACACAAGATTGTCAATTTCTGAAGAGAGGCGGTGAGGGACCCGCTGCCTTTCATTTCAATAGATGTCAGATTATGGCAAAAGGATATATCCAATTCCACGAGAGAGGCCCATGCACTCAATGGGACTGATATTCCATTGCAATTCCCTATACTCACTTCCAAGAGAGAGGCCCCTAAACTTAATGGGCCTGATAATCCATCGCAATTCTTAATACTCAATTTCTGGAGAGAGGTGTAATTCTTTAACCCACTCGGTAGGCGTGATAATCCTTCACAAGAAGACATCTCCAACTTTTGGACAGATGAAAGCAGACTCTGAGCCCTTCCAAATTTAGAACAATTTTCTACGGTCAACATCTCGAGACAAGGAAAAACCACAACTTTTTTTCTTGACGTTGTTGGTGCTTGCTTCCATTCATTTAGATCACTACACTCAGAAATATATAATACTTTAAGCGCTGGAAATAAAGTAATTACCTCCTCACTTTTCTTGGCTACATTGTGGACAAGATCATAACCATAGAACTCAGCTCCAACACATTTCAAGTTAGCCATTCCTCTAATCTTAAGGTCCGTAAGACTGGGTAGATGACCGAACGGTGGGACTCCTTCACATTTGTCACATCCAAGTAATTGAATCCTCTTCAAGTTGTTGAGCGGTAATGACCCACTCATCATCCAAGGTGGAAACTTATTGCCCATGAAGTTTTCAATACTCAAGCTCTCCAACTCACAATGCGGTCGGAGGCCTTCTAGGACATCCTCCTCGTTGTTGTTAGTTGTTGACCTATTTGCTGTCCATTTGAAGCTTAAATGGCGTACTTTCGTCTTATCCTCTAACTTTGCTTTCTTTGCTTCTTCTCCATTCTTTACGTGCTCCAGATTGCAAACAATTAATTTACCCTTAAGTTGTTTCAAGCCAGCCAACTCTTCAATTCGACGACCAATCTCATTACCCACCGAAAAGTAAGGTAATGTTTGAAGGCAAGTCAGCCGCCCTATCCCCTGTGGGAATTTCGTACTCGCATGAAAATAAATATGCCTCAGGTTGATCAAGTTTTGCAGTTCTTTTGGAAACTCTTTAAGGGCACAATTCGTTGCTCTTAACGTTTGAAGGTTATAGAGCTTGCCTATAGATTTTGGGAGTACTTTGAATCTTGTTTTGGAAATGTCAAGATACCGCAAATGTTTCAGCCTACCAACTGAAACTGGGAATCCTTCAATATTTGTATTACTTAAATTCAAGACGTGTAAAGCTTTGAAATGTGGAAGAATGTTAGAGGGAACTTCACCGTCGTCGGAAAACAATGACCGCAATTTCCCAACACTTCTTTTTGGAATTTTTTCCAATGTAGAAGTAGAAACCCGAGCAACATGTCGAATCTCAAGTGTATTATCTATGACACATAAGTCTCCCGTCAAGCTTTCGGATTTGGATAGATGTTCTGCCAGATCATGCACAAGATCGTGCATCTTGCATTTGCTAACAATGCCATTGTTGCATATTGTAGCATCTTGAAATAAGGAGCTCTGCAATAGAATATCAAAATATTCATTGCCAATGTCCTCCATCTCTTTACTTTCATCATGTGAAGGGCGGAGTAATCCTTGAGCCATCCAAAGTTGAATCAAGTTATCTCTTTCAATTTCAAAATCTTTCTCGAACATTGAGCAATATGCAAAACATTGCTTCAATGATGCTGATTCTAAATTGTCAAAACTCAACCTCAAGACTGGCATAATTATATCTTCTCCTTTTGATAGGTTGTCCCATATTCTACTTTTTTTAAATAACGACCATTCTACGATATTTTTTTTAGTGTGCAAAATGCCTCCCAGAACCTGTTGATTGAATTAGTGAGTTCAAATGCGTCCTAAAATAATGTAGAAAATAGGTTGTACATAAGTAAATTCATTAGTTATATTTGACTTCACACATTTTGTTTGTTTGTTTTTTTTGGTTTTTTGAATGCCTAAAATACCTCTAATTACATTTCTTTTTATCAATGACCACCACTACTTTGGTTTAGGGTTCAAAATTGTTTTTACGATAAAAGCAATTTACCTATTAGCATACTATTTTACCTAGCTAAAATATAAATAGATATATTATGTTGTTTTTGGTTTGAAACACAGATAAAATAATGTATCTATTTTCCTTTTTCATAGGAATTAATGTACCTATCTATATGTTAGTGTACCTACATAGAATAAAAATATTAATTGCAAAAATAATTTACTTATCTCATTATAGCTATATAATGTACGCAAAATTTTATATTATTATTTTTGATCTAGCACATTATAGCTATATATATTGCAATACAACTAATTTACCTATCCCTTGAAATTTAAACAAGATAGATTAATATAGCTATATATATTATTTTTTTTATAAATTAATCTACCTATATATTATTTATAGAAATATTATTTTTTGGTATATGTGGAAGACACAATTTAGTGTGAGGAATAACATTTATCGAAAAATTAGGGTGAGTAATAACATCTTTGTGGCATATGTTGCAAATATTTATAATAACCAATTATTTATTTCCATATACGACATACTTTTAAATTTAGGTTTTATTTGGATGTTTAACACTAGATGAGTTTTTGTATAGAAAATAAGAGCTGCAATGACCTATCTCTAAATAACCATTTTTGTAATGACGATAGATATTCAAATGATGATTACAAACATGAATGATTTTGGTTCTAAAGTTCATACCGTCAAAATACATTTTTTACAAGAACTTGTCCTAATTTATAAGGTGGTGCACCCAATGAGGTGGATGCAAATACCGTCCTAATTTATAAATAGAAATTTAACCTTAATCCTTAAATAATTTCACTTTTAGATAAATGTGTGGTGTAGGATTATATATTGAAAATAGTCATTTGACTTTGTATTTAAGTTAACATTTATATTCCACATCATATTTATTAATTTTTTTCCTTTTAGATTAACTATATTTTTTTTACTATAATACCCTTGTGTAATTAAGGGATATGTGTCTTTTGTGTTGTTCATTTTTTAGGAGCCATTTATGGATTATTTTCTTACCTCGTTTGAATTGAACTAAACATATTTGAGGACCAACCATATATGCCTTCCATAAATTTTCAAATTAATCATTTTTTTAAAAATTTTATTATATAACTAGGTCGCATGTAACCATATATCTTTCAATCATAAACCTATGATGTACTGAACAAAATATTTGCACCTAAATCAAGGGATCTAAAATATTGTACCTTAGGATCCTAAGTTAAAGTGCCTAAGCAACTATAAATACAATACAAAACGTTGTCATACAAATGAAACTAATGACTAATTAACTCAGCAAAATAGTTGCACCTAAATATGTCGTTAATTGATTATAGGAATTTCTTTTCTATTTGAGATCGAATTGACTTAAGCATTAACGTGATAATTAAAATTGCCGTGTTAGAATTATCTAGCATTACCGATAATAGGTAAGAAAAACTGGCAAACAAATAAATATAAAAAATGTGCAAATTCCATGTAAACAAATAAATATGTTTTTTTTAATGTGCAAATTCCATGTGATGAATATGATACATAATAATTGAACGCACCTTTGCCACCAATGGAACACCACGACACTTTTCAGCAATCTCCCTTCCAATTGTATCGAACTCGGGATTACTGTTACTGGAACAAGCTCTATTTTTCATGATGGACCAACATTGATCCCTAGAAAGTTTTCCCAATTCATGTCGTGGAAGTAGCCTTTCTGAGGTTAATGCGACTTTCTCTTTGCGAGTGGTGACAATAATTTTGGATCCTTTAGCAGAACTAAGCTTTGACAAACATTCCATGAAACTCTCCCATATTTTGGATTCTTCATTCCAAACGTCATCAAGTACGAGTAAGTAATTTTTATCTTTCAACTCTTCATCAAGGGACAAAAGCAGAGTATTCTGGTTATCTTTAGAAGGAGCTTTTTCCCGATTAAGCTGTTCTGACATCTGATGTAGGATGGAATTGACGTCAAAAGTGTCGGATACACAAATCCAAATTTTTTTTTTAAAAAACTTGTGTACCGAACCCTCATTGTAAACTGACTTGGCCAATGTTGTTTTCCCGAGGCCTCCCATTCCCACGATGGCCATAACCGCAAGATTTTCTTGATTGTATTTGGAGTCGGTCAAGGTTGTGACTATTTTTGACACATCATCTTGCCTTCCAATAATTATTTCATCCTTGCCAATGAATGCGTTGGTTTGTCTGTCCCATCTAATCCCCTGAGTGGTTGCAACTTTATTCTTGGAAACTAGTTGAAGAAGAGATGCTTCACTCTTGAGATCCACCAAGGATGCATTGATCTTCTGAATTTTATGCGCCATTTTCAAACGAAATGCAAGTGGATTGGAGAGTGAAAAGAAGTTCAGAACCTTTTTCTTCATATGGTCTTGGATTTCGACTTTACGCCGATAACCTTCGTACTCGAGTTCATCGAAGACATCCTCAGCATCATGAGCTACGTCTTTGAGTTTCTTCACCCATGCTTCTATTGGCCGATCTGTTAGAGAATGAAAACAAGGTAAATACCTTGTCATTGTGGCATGTATGTGCGAGATTATACGACAATTCAAAAATATATATTACCTTGTGGTTTGTCGGCAACATTATTCAACAAAAGTTCAATGCTGGTGAATGAGTCTTGAAGCTTTCGGAGTTCAGCTTTTAAACCCCATGCAAGACTGAATGGTTGAGCAGCAAGTGAAAGCACCTTGTTCAGTATTCCCTCCGCAGCAAAAGTAAGCACAGCTTCAGCTGCCATTCCTTCAATTCCCCTACTCAGCTCAGCTAATCACAGTGTTTAACTTCTCTCTTCGATACAAATTACAATTGCAATTCAAGAGCAATGGAAAGTGATATGATAGACAACAGATGCCAGTAGATAATAATTGAATGAGATATAATTCCTATCAGAAACAAATAATTGAGGATAGATTTACTTTAGACCTGGCTCCTCCTTGTTCGCTCGTTCGGTTGTGCAAAAAATTCAACGTCAAAAAGATGGTGCTGCATGCAATAATTGAGGGGTACATTCCTATCAGATAAAATTACTTTTTATAAAGTAATTGTCTCCTTCCGTTGCTTTGAGTGCTCAAAAGTACTTTTAACGAGTGCTGGAATCCATACGTGTATGGTTCATTTGTTTCTTTTTCGAATCTTATCTTTTACTAAATTGCTTTTTTCTTTAACTTCTTTTTTTTATGTCTTTACTAGACCTGACATTTTGAACTCAACCCGTTAATCCGACCCGATCTAACCCGTTAATATTTATATTTGGGTGGATGCTTAACGGGTCGGATCGTTAACGGATGAACCCGTTAACAACCCGTTAAATAACGGGTCACTTTGGATCAACCCGTTAGGACCCGTTAACACCCGTTAGTTGAGGATATTTTAGTAATTTTAGTAAAATCTTAATGACAAAAAATAAATTTTATGCAAAAAATAAAAATAAAAATAACGGGTGAAACGGGTGACGCGTTAGCTTAACGGATTGAGTTCGGATGACCCGTTAACTTAACGGGTCAGGTTCAACCCGATCCAAACTTAATAAATCCGATCCGTTTACAGATCTAGTCTTTACGGTAAGTAGTGCCCTTATCTTTTCGTTGTCGAAGTAACGCTGCATTTTTTTTTATTTTTTAATAAATAATCACGAACAAGGAATTGTGCTTTCATAAGAAAACAACAGTACGTAGTATCAATCAATAATTCTAAATTTAGGAAGAGGATCCTCTCCTAAGCTCAGGATGAGAATCCTCTTCACCACAAAATCAAGACCGTTTAAATTTAATTTAACGATTTTAAATAAAGAATCATTTAAAAGTTATAATAATTAATATCGTTAAATTAAATTTGAACGGTCTGAATTTTGTGGTCATAAGAATTACCATCGTGAGCTCGGATCATCTTCCCTAAATTTAATCCCTAATACGCCTTTTTATATCTATACCCCATTTTGTAAACTTATATTCTCATCCTTTCTTTCTCTGTTAGACCATCTCCAACCCTGACCTAAAACCTAAACATATTTAGCCCAGAAAATTTAGGTTTTAGCCCAGAAACAACTTTTCTACTCCAACCCTTTTGGCATAAAATTTGAGCCCCAGATTATCAAAAAATGAATTAAGGCTATTTTTTTTAAAATTAACTTTTTAAAAAAAAAAATTATGTAGACTATCCTAAATTAATTTTATGAACATTTTAACTTAAAAATATTTAAATTCCGATAAATTTTGAAAAATCACTAAATCAATACATGAAAATCATGATAAACCACATAAACTTAAAAAAAAAAAAAAGACAATTAATAAACCACATAAATTTTAAGATTATTCTAGCCATTGGATTTAAATTTGTACCGTTAGATCTTTTTTTTTTACCGTTAGATTTGATTATATTCGATTTAAACCGTTGGATTCAATAAATATATAAATATAAAACAAAAAAAAAATTGAATGTGGACCGTTGGATTAACCAACGGTCCAATTACCACCACCACCACCCGATGAAGAAAAGTAGTCGTTGGCTACAGGACAAGGCCCACTTTTCACTCTCATCCGTGGGTCCCAGCAACTTTTGTGGGCTAAATTTGTGACCTATATTTGCCTTCATTTTAAGTTTTAGATTTTAGGTTTGGTTTAGGTTTTGGGTTGGAGTGGATTTGGGGGAAAAAAAAAAGAAAAATTTAGGTTATAGGTCAGAGTTGGAGATGGTCTTAGGACAGTTGGATCGCACAACACTTTTTTTCTTGTTCAATGAATCAAATCAATAATGGAGGTGTAGATTCCTGTAATAAAAAGTCATTGAGGACAAACTGACTTTAGAGGTGGCTCCACCTCGTTCTGTGACTCGATTGTGTTGGATAATTTTATTTTTATTTTTATTTTTTATGGAAATACTAGTCGGTAAGCCACAACATAATTGTTGATTCAGTTGGCCTTACTTGATAAATTGGCAGTTGTGAATTTAAAGAAAAAAATATATACTTGTGAAGAATAATTGCGTTGGCAATGGTAAAACAGGTGGAGTTGACAAAGACAATTACTATAATTGGGCTGCCCTTGCCCAACGAGAGAAAATGCTTTTAGTGTAGATAATATCATTTGTATCCAACAAAAGAAACTTACACATGTCACTGCATTATTAAATGAGATACCACATGGGCGAGAATCTCATTTCATTCTATGTAAGTTTGCTCTCCTATAAATTTAATAGAAGATAAATTTAAAACCATACTACAATACTTTGGCTTAAGGCTTGAAGACAAAATGTCTGGTTAACACATCCCCACTGTCATTGAGTTGAGAGAAGCTTCCCTGTAACTAAGATAATAAATATTATTCCAATCAGAAACAAATAATTGAGGATGGATTTAGTTTAGACGTGGCTCCTCCTTGTTCACTCGTTCGGTTGTTAGAAAAATTTATCGTCAAAAACATGGTGCTGCATGCAATAATAGAGGGGTACATTCCTATAAGAGAAGGGAAAAAGATCACATTATTCTATAGATTTTCACATTTTAATCGTCTATCATGTATTGTGCGATCAATTTTCGCCAGATACTATTTGTGTTTAATTTAAAATAATAAAAATCAAATAATTTCTGATCATATGATTCCTAATAAACCGATAAGATATGAGAATCCTTAGAATCTCCACATAATAGATCTGAAAGAGATCCTTTTTCACAAAATTACTTTTTATAAAGTAATTATCTCCTTCCGTCCAAATAATTGATGATATATAAAATTGAATGAGATATTATTCCTATCCGAAACAAATAATTGAGGATAGATTTACTTTAGATGTGGCTCCTCCTTGTTCACTCGTTCGGTTGTGCGAAAAATTTAACATCAAAAAGATGGTGCTGCATGCAACAATTGAAGGGTACATTCCTATCAAGTAAAGGAAGGAAAAGGATTCCCTCCGAATTTATTATGTGGAAATTTTAAAGATATTCACGTTTCAATCGATTATTATGCATCAATTTTTATCAGGTACTATTTATGTTTAATTTAAAATAATAAAAATCAAATGATATTTAAAATAATAAAAATCAAATGATTTCTAACTGCACGATACACGATGAACTGCAGAAATGTGAAAATCCCTAAGATTTCCATATAATGGATCCGGAAGAGATCCTTTTTCACAAAATTACTTTCTATACTCCAAATAATTGATGAAATTGATGATAGAGATATAAGTAATTATCTGCTGGGATGTGTAAGTCTGCTCTCCTATAATAGAAGGTAAATTTAAAACCATACAGCAATGCTTCGGCTTAAGGCTTGAAGACTCAAAATGTCCGGTTAACACATCCCCACTGTCATTGAGTTGAGAGAAACTTCCCTGTAACTAAGATGTCATTAAGTCGATATCCTAAGTAAATCGAACACTACCATGCGGACTAGTAATAAACACATCGCAATGCTTAATTGGGTAGGGATAATACCACAACATCTGTGCCATCTCTACAAACAGTAAGAATGGAACGTAAATTTCAGTATACTTTGTTACAGTTTTCCCTAAACAATTCTCCAACTAAAACGACCCACATTATCCGAAGGACAAAAGGAACCTTTGGGAGTATGACATACCGGTTCTTCCGGACTGCATGCATTCCTGCTTCTTGACATATAGCAGAAATCTGTACAAACCGAACCATTTACAACAGTTACTAAAGACTCAATTTCTATACGTAAAGACTAAAGATCTGAGACCACCACAAAGCTTCAATATCTTTACACTCGGACACAGAATACTACAGGATAAGTCAAATAAGAGAACTCATATTCAAATTTATGGCCATTTGTATTGAGGTCTTTGTTATCAACCATTAAAAGGCTAAATCCAACCCCATTTGACGATGTTAAAGTCTCCAATGCTAGCAACATTTACAGATCCGTCACATATAAAACATTTATATTCTTAACACCATAATTCTTCTAAACAACTATCTGTCTAACACCTTGACTGTTAAAAAGAACATGTATATTTCTATCGCCATAATTGTTCTAACCAAGAGCTTTAAGCAAATATTAGTACTTCAAGATAATAGCACAATCCCAACAGCATAACAGTAACAGGATTCAACGTTGGTAGAAGAATTAAAACTATAAGCATATTCTCTCCCAAAAGAAATTAATGTCTCACCTCAGCAGCACTGATTTTGTCTGGCCGAGAGACATAATCTTCCAAGTCTACCTCATCACTCAAGTTCATTTTAGCAGTGCAAACCTGCAAGACAAGCGGGTACATTAACATTATATTGTTTGCAACAGCTTGCAAAAGATCCACATGAGTAAGACATCACAATTGCAGGAGAAAATATAGAAGAAAACAAGAGTAAGACATCACGATTGCAAGAGAAAATATAGACGAAAAGGTATATAGAAATCTGATGCCAAGTTTCATAACTATGGTAAGACGTAAGGTTGACATAGGATTAAATGGGATAATCTCATGTAGACATTGGGTGCAGGTGTGTTTTGAGCTGCCCAACTCCTGTTCAGTCCAAAATTAAGATATAAGGGGAAGTAACTGGTCAACTGATATGGATGGCACAGCACGGACATCACAGAAGCTACAAATCTTATGCTAATGAGAAAAAGGAATACCTCACAGCTTACAAACTACATTCTACGAGTAATAATTCTTTCGTTGAAAGATACTTAAACATGTTATTTTACCTGGAAAACAAGTCTTTTCTGCCTCCTATCGGGCAAAGGAAACTCAATCTTTCAATCAAGCCTTCCAGGACGCAGAAGTGCAGGATCCAAGGTGTCTGCTCGGTTAGTAGCCATAATAACCTTAACATTCACTGTCTGGTCAAACCCATCCATCTGCAAAAGATATCAAGCCCAAATCAACTTTGAGAAGAGAAAGCAGAAAAAGAATGTTTCACGGTTAAACTTTCGTTTGTCATTTGTTCAAATATTTTCTCCAACCCCATAGCAATGCGTTGAACATCCAAGTTCTGGTTGATTTAAAGTTTTAGTTCATTCGGATTACTTGTTCTTTCAAATCAAAACCTCCAGACCTACCTGATTAAGGAGCTCCATGAGGATTCGCTGAACTTCTCTGTCAGCTCCAGTTTGAGCATCAAACCTTGCAGTAGCAATAGCATCCACCTCATCAATAAAGATGATGGCAGGAGCATTCTCCTTGGCAAGACGGAAAACATCACGAACCATTCGTAGACCCTTGACAAATAAACAAATAAGTGCTCACAATGTTTCTCATTTAGTGAATAAACATAAATCCACAGATAGTGAGGCAACAAGAGAATATCATTGTGCCCTCACAACACTTGACCACAATATTTGCTATTCCAACAATCAAAAGGATATGTGGAACGTAAGAAACAAGATAACACACAAAAACTAGATAAGTGATCTTATATAAAAGCTTACCTCTCCCAAATACTTCTGAACAAATTCTGAACCAACAACTCTGATGAAGGCAGCGGTAGTATGATTAGCAACAGCCTTTGCTAACATGGTTTTACCGGTTCCAGGTGGACCATAGAGTAATAAACCACGTGGGGGATCTATTCCAATCTGTTTGTATAACTCATGATGAGTAAGTGGCAGTTCTACTGCTTCCCGAATTTCTTGCTTCTGATTGTCACATCCTCCAATATCCTGATACACCATAAAAAATAAAAAAGGACAAGGGATTAACATTATTATATTATGATAATGCCAACATGTCTATGGAGTATTTAGCTAAGAGGAAGGAAGATGCAAACACATAGCAAATTGCTTTTATTACATGGAAACAACTTACATTGGTTAAGTTCGGTTCTTAAAAAAGGGAACTGAACTGAAACATAGTACTAGTCCACTACTTAATCATATTAAGTTATGATTTTCATTTAATTTTTTTTCAAAATTCTTTTAAACAAGGGCTCTTCAATCTCTTATATTAAAGTTGTACTTAGAAAAATTCCAATATCGATTCCATTATTGGATGCTTGATGGTGAATTTAAGAAAATAGTAGTAACAGGCAATGTACTCAACAATTCGACATTTTAAAACAAGAGTTAATTCTCATAACAAACTAAAACAACATTCCGGCAATGTACCAACCAGTTCTTTCAAGTAAGGTATAAAATAGAGAAAGATTAATGAGTTTCCTAGTTTAAAGAACAATCACCAAATAATAATAGGCAGTCCATCTCTTGCTTGAAAAGACTCTATCAAGCCTAAAGCTTGACAAATTTATGCATAGACAAACGATTAGTTTCCAATCTTAGACTCATAGAACTTGAGCAACAGGTAAACTTTTGGGCTCCACTCAAATCCTCCTAACATAAAGACACTTGAGCATAGAGAACCAACTCTCGACGCAGTCAAATGACACCGATATATGGTTAGTTTTTCAACTCTCAGATGCAGTCAGATGACACCAATATAGGGTGAGGTTTTCAGAACAGTTAACTTTATAGCCACAGTTCTCCTCAAAAGTGGCACCTGAATATCGTTAAATTCCACAAACCCAAAACCCTTGTAGTAATCTATTTACACCAATTAAGCATTTAATGCAAAAAATTCATAGAAGATAGTAAAAAAGATGAAAAAACCCTAAATTCAGTCATAACCCCTAATCACATCGATTGGGCATAACTTACAGAGTACGTGACGTCGGGCTTCTCAGACTGGCTGAGGAGGGAAATACTCGAGTCGGCCTCCGGAGGCAGAACATCGACGAGGGCATTGGAGAGGCGGTGCAAGGCGACGGAAGCGGAAGGCTTTAGGAGCTCCCGATTCATGGTGCTGAGAATCCTAACGTAGTAATTCGACCCAGTGGTGGAGCCCACGATCCCGTTGTTCTGATCGACCATCTCCATGAACTGCCCGATGACGAGCGGCACCGATTGGATCCTCTTGACCTCCTCCTAGGCGCGGAGGAGCTCGCGCTTCAAATTCTTCAGCTCATCCTTGACGTACTCCTCCTGGATATCGATGAACTCGAGCTGCCTCTGGTAGGACTCGAGGCGGCTGTATAGATCGTCCTCGTCGGAGGCCTGGCTCTGCTCGGTGTAGCCCTGGAGGTCAGATCTTATGGAGGGGATCGATGCCGGTGGCTCCGGCAAGGGCTTAGGATCCAACACCATGCTGACCCTGCCATTCTTGCGCTCTCGGAGGGTTTAGGTTTGGTGCTTCGATTCTTCTGGTTCGCTATGGAGAGGGGAAGCGAGGAGAGGAGAGAAGAGAGACGAGAGAGAGAGTGTGCCTAACGGAAACACAACTCCGACTCTGAATTATTTCTATGGCATAGCTGAGAGGACGACGTCGTTTAACTGTGTTGAAGAATGAGGTTAGCTTGGGCTCCTAAACGAGCCCAAACAGTTGTTGGATTACCCTATAATCTGGCCCATAATGGCTAAAACCCCATCTGATCATCCAAAAGCGATTTTAGTGAAAATATTTTATAAGAACACGGGTTCTAAATAACATATCGTCATCCATCGGATATTCTATAAGAACACGGGTTATAGGAAAAATAGTAATAATTCAAATTAACCTCAATAAACATGTTCTCTCAAAGCGTCTCATAGAACATAATTATTAAATTATGCTTTTCATGTATGCATTTCTACTATCAAAACATGCATTATAGAAGGGGTCCACTCGCAGATACTTAGCCGCCGAAGAGCCACGCAATCTAGCAGAGGCAGAACGCCACAATAATTGCCCCTAAGCACATAAAGGGTACATTTGATCAAACTCTGCTCAAACGACTTAATTTGGAAAAACAGACGTTGGAAACGAGTTCAGGAAGTGGGAATTAGTTTAGGAGGGGTCTCAGACGAAAACCCGAAAAGTCAACGTTGATCGTTGATCGGTCAAAGTCAAAGTCAATACGTCAATCGATTTGGTCAAACCTAGTCGGCTGGTTTAGGGTTAGGATTTAGGTTTAGGGCTTTAGGGTTCAGGGTTGGACTTAGGGGTTTAGGGTTTAGAATTTGGGTTTTTGGGTTTTAGAATTAGTTAATGGGTTTAGGAAAAATAGGTGGGCTGGGTTAGGGTTTAAACTACACGGGCCCGAAGGCCCAATCTTCTCACGGCCCGAAGGCCTAATTTGAAAAAGGTTTTGGGTTTACAGATAAGGCCCAAAGGCCTTTAACAATTTAATTAAACCAAAACAATGAATAAGTAAAAGAAAAGGACTTGGGCTTGGGTTTGAAACGGGCTTAAGGCCCGATGGTCTCTCAGGTAGCCTAAAAGGCCTGCTTCGACTGGGAAAGGTGGACGCCGGATCTCAAGGAAGAGAAGGCCGAATTCCGGCCGGGAAATTCCCTAGCTCCGATGGAGCTCAAAACTCAACCAAAACATGTCATTCAATATACCAAATTTAAGCCCCGAAAGTAAGGAAACAAAATATACCGTCCTTGTGGCCAGTCGTGGCCGGAATATGATCGGAAAACGTCTGCAAGTCACGGCATTTTCACCGGAAATCTAGGAACTCCCTTTTTCCGAGTATAGTTGTGTTCCACGGCACCCAAACCACTTAAAAATCAACCTAATCATGTTCTAATAAAACTCTAGGTACTTTGGGAAGGTTTACGAAACTCACTGTAGTCGAAAAAGGCGAGGATTCGCCGGAGGACTCTTGAACAGTGGTAACATCACTGTGCAGTGAGGAAGAGGTTGACAGCTTCGGGTTTCTGGCGTGGGGAGGTTCTGGTGGAGGGTGACCGTCCGGGTGTGTATGTATATGGTGCTCAGGGAAAAGGACTTGCAGCGAGGGAGAGAGATGAGGTCTGAGAGAGAAACACGGGAGAGTTTGAGAAGAAGAGAGAAATATGAAGTTACAGGGAGAGAATAAAGGAAAGAGATCGGGGGAACAAAAATAAAGGGGTGGGCCCTTTAGACTCACCAATTAAGATTCAAAACTAATTTTTAATAGAAAAACTAATGAAAATTGTTTGAAAATTTTGAATTTTAATGATAAGGACAAAATAAAGGGTAAAGTGAATAATACCAAGATTGACTTTTTAATGTAAAAATATGATTTTTCGTTAAAGTAAACAGTACCGATAATTTTTCGTTAAAATTAGAGCAAGTCCACCCTTGCTCTTTGCTCGGGGGACGGGCAGCAGGAAAGGCCCGAGGGCCGGGTGGGTGGGCAATTGACAGGCCTGTGGCTCGAGGCCCGTGACGTCAGGCTTGGGGGCGCGTCGCTTGATAGGAAATCAGGGCACGGGCCCAGCAACCCAGTTACCGTTGGGAAGTCACGTGGCTTCCCACGGTCCATTCTATCCCAACGGCTAATACGAGCTGTCCGATTTGCAACGGTAATAAAAAAAAACTGATTTTATATCAACCGTTCGATATGAGATCAACGGTTGATATTAATCTGCTTTATAAATTTAAAAAAAAAAAGAAAAATAGTTTTAAAATTAAGAAAAGTTACCGTTGTGACACGTGGCATAATTTGGAGTGTTGGAATTCAAATTTTTTAAAATCCAACGGTAGATATTATTGGTGTGAGATTTGTGAGGATGGATGGTGGATTATATGGACGATTCAGAAATGATTGGATTGTAGATAAGGCCACGTGGCATGCCATCATTCGTTAAAAATCTGATCGAAATCTATCCTCAAAGATTCTGAAAAGATAATGACACGTGGCACGATCGTATTGGAAAAAAATCTTATCGAAATCGATCTCCAATAATTATCTTTTCGGATAATGACACTGGCGCAATTTTGAACGAGTTAAAATCTGATCGAAATCTATCGTCAAAGATTCTTAAAAGATAACGACACGTGGCACGATGACATTGGATAAAAATCTTATCGAAATCCATCACTAAATAATTGTTTTTTTTAAATGATACGTGGCGCAACGAGAACGATTTAAAAAATCTTATCCGAAATTACAAATAATTTTATTTTGTATTATTTAAACAAACAAAAAAAACTAATATTTTATTGCCTATTGCCAGGGGGAAGGGCTCCAAGGGTGGAGATGCAAATGGCAATTACTGTTCATTAATGGTAGTTACTATTCATTAAAGGCAGTTACTGTTCAATATGGTGGATTCAATAATAGATTGCCAGGGAGGAAGGCTCCATGGGTGGAGTTGCTCTTAATTAGGGATGAGGTGTAACAAGGATGATATGATAGACAAGAGATGTCGGTAGGTTTAACTTTTTATAACGTGAAAAAATGGTGTATTCAATAATTGAAGGATAAATTGGATCCTTTCCTTTAGACACACGACTAGTTCCCTCCTTCCGTAGTGCACTAACTATCTTACGTACGTTTTGAATTTAATTGAAGAATACATTCGATCCTTTGCTTTAAACACTTCTATTTCCTTCCTACCGTGGTGCTTGCAAGGAAATATTTTTTTGGTAATGCTTCCAAGGATATATTTGATTCTTAAGTTAATTGATATATCCTTAGTTGGTTTAGATATGTGCCTACTTTCTAGTTCACTCGTTCTTTTCTTCTTTAATATTTTCAGGAATATATGCCCACTTTTTCTCCTTGGATGTACCTCCTTGTCTAGATTCTTAATATAATTGAGGATATATTCTTATTAGCTTTAGATATGCGTCCACTTCTTGTTCATTTATTCTTTCCTTCTTTAATGCTTCTAGGAATCTTATCATTTGGTAAATTGTTTTCAAGTTCTAACTCCTTTTCTCAATGTCTTTTATGTCTCATCGTTGTCGATGTTATGCTTTGCACTTTGGCTCTTTTTCATCAAATACTCATAAACAAGAAATCATGCTTTTATAAGAGGGTAAATTACATAGTAGCCCCTTAGGTTTGAGGTCTATTGCAATATTATATAACATCTTTAAAACATTTCACTTTCATACCTCAAGTACCATTTTATTTCAAAATAATACATCCGTTAGATTTTCCGTCCATTAATCAGTTAAATGCTGATGTGGCTGCCACATTTGTGCCACGTGGCTGCCAAATGTGAGCCACGTGGCAAAAATAATAATTTTTTAATTTTTTTAAAACCTAAATCTTCTAAATTTAAAAAAAAAAAAAAACTGAAACTTTATCCCTCCTCTTCCTACTCTCTTTTCCCCTCAACCCCCACCATCTTCATCTTCTTCCCTACAACCCAAGAGAGAGAGAAAGAAAGAAAAAAAAAAGCCCTTCAGTTTGTCTTCCCCACCCCTCATCCTCCTCCTGTCTTTTCCCCCATTTTCATATTCTTCCCTCGACCCCCTACCTGCAACCCAGGAAAAAAAAAAACTCAGATCCCGTCATCAGCGGGTTCGTGAGGTGGGAGGAATGGGTGTGGATTTAAGGAGTGGGGGGTGTATAGAGGAGGGAAGAGGGTGGGTGCGGAGGGGGGTTGAGTCGCGGGGGGAGGGAGAGGGGGTTTTTTCTTTCTGGGTTTGGGGGGGTTCG
>VIEB01001123.1:27470-44970 GCA_006547085.1 Malus baccata
ATATGGGATTGGGGTTCTTCTTCTTTTTCTTTTTTTCTGGGTTTTGGGTTGAAGGTGCAGGTATGGGTTTTGGGTTGAAGGTGCAGGTATGGGGGCGAGGAGATGGGAGGAAGAAGAATGAGGAAGAAGAAGAAGAGAAGAAGAAAGAGGAGGAGAAGAAGAAGAAAATAAAAAGATATGTGGCAGACAGGTTTCTAAAAAAAATTAAAAAATTATTATTTTTGCCACGTGGCACAAATGTGGCAGCCACGTCAACATTTAACGGATTAATAGACGGAAAATCTAACGGATGTATTATTTTGAAATAAAATGGTACTTGAGTTATGGAAGTGAAATGTTTTAAAGATGTTGTATAAGATTGCAATAGACCTCAAACCTAAGGAGCTACTATGTAATTTACCCTTTATAAGAATCATCAAATACTCATGAACAAGAAATTAGGGCTGGGTTCAGTTTAATTCGGTTCGGTTTTTTGCCAAAACCGAAACCAAACCGAAATTTCGGTTCGGTTCGGTTCGGCCCAATTTTTTTTCGGTTCGGTTTTTTCGGTTCCGTTTCGGTTTTTTTTTTTTTTTTTTTTTTTTTCCTCCAAAAAATGCAAAACAACCACAACATAAGATAGAAATAGAAAATATGACATGTTTCCATCTCTACGTATAAAGTCTCATAAAACTTACTAATTAATCTAAAAACATAAAGTCTCATAAAACTAAAAGTCTTCAAAAAATGAAAATAAACATTTAAAATCCAACTAGAAATAGAATCAAATCAATCATCAATCAAGTTTAAGTCTTCAAAAAGTCCAAATTAAACATCAAAGTTTAAGTCTTCAAAAAGTCCAAATTTAAACATCACTTCATGTCTTGCACAAATAAAATCTTCCAAGTCTTCAAGCTCAAGCTCAACCTCAACGCATAGGCGGCCTAGGAGGCAACATAGCACCTTTCTTTGAGCTTCCCCTTGCCATTTCTACATACAAATAAAAAAAAAACATGATGTAAAGCAAGCGTGCAACATAGCATCTAGTTAAAATAAGCAAAATGTAAGATACGGATTGCTTTGGAAAAGTTACTGTCCTTACGGATACATCATTGACTAAGAAGCAAAGGTAAGATACAAAACACAAACTATATGCACAAATGTAGTTATCAGCCATCTAGATACCTCATTGATTAAGAAGAAAAAGAAAACAATAC
Organism: Malus baccata; assembly: GCA_006547085.1. Lineage (NCBI taxonomy): Eukaryota > Viridiplantae > Streptophyta > Magnoliopsida > Rosales > Rosaceae > Malus > Malus baccata. The sequence continues at coordinate 28,667 of VIEB01001123.1, forward strand.
AGAAGCTGTAAAACTGAAACAGGAGCTTCATGCGAAACAGGAGCTGTAAAACTGAAACTGAAACTATACAGAAGCTGTAAAACTGAAACTATACAGAAGCTTTAAAACTGCATCCATTATCAGCCATCTTCCCGAACTGCATCCATTCCAAGTGATTATACAGAAGCTGTAAAACTGAAACTATTGACTTTCTTTGTTTATTTTCTGTACAATTGAGAAGTTCATGCGAAACAGGAGTAATTATCAAAAGCATGTATCCTATTCACATGTTTACCAAGAAGCAATGACTCTAATTAAGTGCAAAACCTATACACAACCACATCAGGGCTTCCTACAGCCAAACATGCACTTTGAGTTAAGACTTCGTGTCCGGTTGTGGGAAGAAAGACTTCATCAAATAAAATTCATTAGAGTTAAGACCTCGTGTCCAGAATCCAGATGTCGGAATTAAGACTCCATCAAATAAAATTGCGTAGAGTTCAGACATCGTGTCCAGTTGTGGAAAAGATACCCACCATCCAGATAAGAGTACACAAAATGTCTCTATCACCAAAAAAACCTACTTGTTGAAATGAGGATGAGTAGATCGGCATATGATATAGCTCAGATGCAGGTGAAAAATCACACAATAAATTACAGATCATTAGACAAAAATTGAATACATAAACAAATTATCAGATATAGAAAACATGGGAGAGAAAGGTTTAGATACGAAACAATAAGAAAATCAAAGCATCTGCAGAAGAACCCATCTCGTACACATCTAAGTCACTGGAGATGGAACGAGTTAAAGAAATCAAAGCATCTGCAGAACCCATCTCGTACACATCTAAGTCACTGGAGATGGAACGAGTTAAAGACCATTACGATATAGACAACAAAAATTAAAGAAATCAATCACAAACCATTTACGATATAGACAAATGATCGCAATCAATTCAACAATCCCTACAAACAAACCATATATGTTGACGGAACCAACGAAATTGAAAAAAAAAAATCTGCAAAACGCATCATGGGGTGAGAGACTAACCTTGCAAATGAGGGAATTTGTGGGTCGAGACTTGAGCCTTGAAACGGCGAGAGGGAGGAAGTCGTGGGTCGCAGGGGTGACAGATTCAGATTGAGAGTGAGACGGCGACGGCGAGTGAGAGGGATAAGAGAAAGGTCGCTGAGACGGCGATGGCGAGTGAGAGACAGGTCGCTGAGATGGTGAGAGAGATTTGGAATGACACCGTTCAAGAGAAAGGGAATAGGAAAGGAATGGGTTTTCGGTTCTATTTGGTGTTTAGGGTTTCAGAGTTCTTCAGAGACTGAAGAAGGATTGAATTGAAGGAAAGAAAGGCAGGCGCGGACGAACGAAGTGAACGACACCGTTCAAGATAAAAACGACGTCGTTTTTCTCTTACTTCGGTTCGGTTCGGTTCGGTTCGGTTTTCGAACCCCAGAAACCGAACTGAACTGAACCAGTTTCGGTTCGGTCCGGTTTTACACTTTCGGTTCGGTTTTTTTCAGTCTCGGTTCGGTATTCGGTTCGATTTTTTTCGGTTTTCGGTTTTTTGAACCCACCCCTACAAGAAATCATGCTTTCATAAGAAAATAACAGTACGTACTCCATGTTCACGGTTAATATCAATCAACAATTCTAAATTTAACCCCGATACGAGTAACTCACTTTTCTATCTACATCCCATCCTTAAACTTAATTTCTCATTTTTTTCCAAAAACACCCGCGGTTTCTATCCAAATGTCTTCTACTCCTATATATATATATATTAACGTGGCTGAGAGATACATGTCGGACGAATTAAAGGTAATTTCTGAATTGGCTCATGAGCTTGAATTGTTTTCAGAAACTTACATCCAGAACCAGAACCTGTATTGGGAGTTTTTTTGGTGTCGGAACTGCATGTGTGGAACCCATTTTATTTTATTTTTTTCTTTCGGTCCACAAATATACAGTTTTTGTACACAAAATAATATCATTTGGATTAGTTTACTTTTCTATTTTCGTTTACGAACTTTATTTATTATAAAGATACATCATTTTGATTAGTGGGAAATTCCTTTCTTTTGTGGCCTCTTGACTAAGTATAATTCAAGGCTATACTTTTCTGTTTGCTGCTAGAACTTACGTGGATTAAGATTATAAGATGCTAGAAGAAGGTAAATGATCTTTTTGTTGCAACAATGTTAAATCCACTTCAGCATTGCTATCACAAAAAGATATCGTTGTGAGTATATTGATAAGGTACAATAGGTATAAAAAGAGTAAAGATCACTAGTCATTATGAACGGATGAGGAAGGTAGGAAGAGGTTTTGCCTCATCAGAGCAGTGCTAGAATTTGTGCACGTGTGCTCATGTTGATTGTGACCATTGATGCATATAAGATTCACAACACATCAAACTGTCAAAGGTTAAGAATAGTTCATGCGTGAGTGCACATGTAGGCTAATCGTGACCATCATAATCGTTGATGCATATCAAATTCAACGCATCAGTTGTACAAAAAAATGCTAGTCAAATGTGCATACGTAGATTGATCAAGACGGGTTTTACGTAGATTATTCAAGACGGTTGATGCATATGAAGCTCACATTGCATGTCAACAATATATCCCGCATCAGAAAAAGAAAATATATGCCACTATCTCCTTTATCTCCATGCTACGGGAATATTTTGATTCAAAATTTATAAACTCAATGCTATGACAAACCCACTAAAATATCTATGTTATTTATGTTTCATGCACAACTTCTATGTGTGCTTATTTACTTTAAGAGGCACAAAACAATGAAGTCACATTTAAATGATCAGTCCACTTTATAATCGTTTACATTGGTGAAAGAGTCTATAGATCGATTTTTTGAGCAGCTCGACAAATTTGTCGAGAAGGTTAGTATATATAAAGCAAAATCCTTCAAGAGGAAGACATTTGGATGGGTATAAAGGGGAAACTTGATAGGTTTTGCTAAATATTTTTTGTGCTCTCTATGAAATTGATGGTAGAACAAATCAAATTTTGCTGCATTTTATATGTTTAAAACATTCAAGGTTGGTATTTATAGATAACATTCGAACGTTAGATGGAAAAAAATTACGACTCGGGTGATTAAGAACATCTATGTTTGGTCTTAAGGTTTAACCCTCTAGTTTAACGACATTGTTTGTATTAAATGAAAAAAACTTTCTAAAACTAGCTTGTTTAAAAAGCTTTTGAGTCCTTTTCGTGCTAAATTAGTCGACAAAATATAATTACTGTGACCGTGAGGATTTTACCATTATCAAGTAGAACTCTTGTACAGCCGCTGTCCGCCAGGATATAATGATAGATGTCATCTGCAGCTGTGAGGAACATTTTTCCTTTTTAGGGTTCCTAGTTGTGCGACCGAAGTACTACTACAGAGAGTTCATGTCCTCAAACATGATAGCTGTTCACAACTTCACAGCACCATAACTTGTTTTTGGGTCTTTTTTTTTTCTAGTATGGATCTGAGTATAGTATATGTCGTGAATGTTAGTCATATTTGACTGTATATTCAGCCATTCATTCACTTGGTTCATGCTATTGGTGTTTAACCGTTGTAGAATTTTTCGTGTATTTGTTTACTTCGGTTAGTCCAAAATGTCTTTAGGATGATGTCTCACTGCATAGTTTTCTTTACTCATATCAACTTCCCACATGGTAATTATCAATCCAAGAAAGAAATAATGATTCTAAAAATATACTCATGCAATATCAAATTATTTGTCACGTACTTTTCTTATCTCTTCTGTGAGATTAACATTGTGTTTGGATGAAGAATTTCAAAATGACGAAAATAGAAATAATGAATTTTATTTTCTAGAATATGTGAATTTTTTTGTTTGATTAACCTAAAAACCAATGGACTTTGAATACGAAATTTAATGTTGAGTTATTAATATATAAATAAAAGATAGTGGTTATGAAATGTGCTAGTAGTGGTGGTGGGTGACGACGGTTATGATGGTGGGGGTGGTGACAGCAATCATAGTGATGGTGGTGGGTGGACCGTGGTGGCGATGGCAGCAGCAGGGGCCACAACGACATGTGGTGGTAGTGGCAGTTGTGTTGGTGGGTAATGGTAGGTGGTGGGGACATGAAGTGGTGGTGGACACTCATGATTGAATTTTTTTTTTTTGTGTTTTTTTAAATGCTCATTCATTGAAATTTGAAAATGACACCTATTTACAGTTTTTTTTTTTCTAACGTTGAAATTCTAAAATTTTATGTTTATGAATCGAAACAAGAAAATTGATATGCATCAATTTTCTCACTTTTTTTTTAAATTTCAAGTTTATTTTTCTCAACTAAACGTAATGTAAGAGTAAAAGCTTATCAAATGCCTCTTAGTTTTGCCAATTTTATATCAAGTTCTTTGAATTGAGTGCGAGAAAACACCTAACTACTTGCATATGATAACTTATTTCTCATTACAAACAAATTACAATAAAAAAACATATACATGAACTTTTCTTTTATGAAGAAAAATGACTCCTTAGCTATAAATAGTAAATACAAATGAATAGAGTGCCAAAGTTTAATTTTTGTATTTAATTTTTGGGTTAAATAATATGGAACATAGCAGCCAACCACGTGCAGCAAACAAATCCAGAGAGTGTTCCAAAAAAAAAAAAAACAAATCAAGAGAAATATTTTCTACATTTTCCTAAGCTTATTGGAAAGCGCAATGCAAAAGCCAATGCCATGCACGTTGCTGGAAGAAGGAACCAATCTCCTCCTCCAAGTATCAAACACCAAATACGATGATCAACCATTACCGCCAAATGCGAATCAACGATTAACATGTTTCATGTTAAAAACAAGGTGTAACAGAAAATTAAAAGTATTTAACATCCTTAAAACTTCCTACCAGAGGAAGAGACTTGCACCCTTAACAAACTGAAAAAATAAAAATCAATCAAAGCAAAGATTGCCACTTGAATGAAGCAAAATATGGGACAAAAGAAAACCCTATGATCTAAGCATTACCGAATTATACATCCGAGCAATATTATGAATGGCTGGATCAAAATGGCTTCTCATACTCCTGTGGGGTTGGCTGCTCCCAAGGCCTCAAAAAGGCTGCACAGGTAATTTAAGAAGTATTAGATATGAAAATTAAACGATTGGCGATAAACATTTGTAAAAGAGGAACAAAGTTTTGACCTATAAAATAAAAAACTGCTGGCACGTTGTTGTCACAAGACTCATAACAATACAGTTAAAGGTAAATGCATAACAAAATGTAATAAGCTGCACTTCCTAGACTTTGGAAGAAACTGAAAACCCACAAGTTAGTACATGTTCCAGTCCTAGCTGCAAAATGTGCTGATCAACCCAAGACTTCACACTTCCTTACCTCTCAGTTATTATATAATCAGAACCTAATATCCAATTTTCTCCTCTCCTTTCTTATAGCGTTATAACCCTTCAAGTTGTAATTCCCAAACCACATAATGATTCTTAGGTCACTGAAATTTTTGCGGAAAGAAGTTTCCTGGACTAATCATTCAGATTTTATTCTCTTCCAGAATGTTGACAAGACTATGAAAGCAAACGTATGTTACTGACTATTAGTTACCACAAGCAAAGAATAAAACTCACCCTAGCCTTTTGCTTTTTAATTCAGTTTTTTCTTGGAGAGATACATGTTCTTACATCAAGTATCACCAATTTACAAGTCCTATCTCAAGTGTGCATGCAACACATTCAAACGAATAAGCAGTTGAAAGCAAAGCAACAATCTCCCTCAAGACTTTCACCCACCACCGCCGTACTGAAACAGTTTTAAGAGTGTATAAAAGAAACTACTTATTCGACTCATTGTAAGATTCAGCAGACCAAATGCGATCAGAATTGATTAAATATCGGGACATTTGTGTCCCAACTTGTAGGTAGTTGGTACAAGGCCTGTAACAATTAAAAGCACATAACCTTATACATGTTCTGTTCTAACACACACAATAAAAATCCAACACCATCCCAGCAGAACTTGACAGGTATTTGAGATTCATTAGAAAACAAACCAGTGATTAAAAAGGTGGCATACTTAATGGTATTTCTCCCAGTGCCATGTATATCGAATCATCGTCAGCAAGAGCCGGCTGAAACAATAAGTAAAAGAACAGAAATATCAGTTGTATATGTTGAAATGTCCCACATCAACCGTATCAATAACAAAAGAAAAGTTTAAATATCCTAACCCCACTCTAACTAATACCGAGGCCTTTTGTGATAAAACCCCACACCTGACGGATTGTGCAGGTGGTAATTACCTTTCTTTATGTTGAAAAGTCATACGTCTGCCTTTTGCTACTAACCTTTCTTTAGCTGCAAATTTGAATTGGCCACTAAAACAGTTTGATGTGAAAAATGCTTTTCTTCATGGGCACTTGGAAGAAGAGGTATACATGGATTTTCCTCCAGGGTACGATGCTGGAGGGAAAACCGGAGTATGTAGGTTGCGAAAGTCACTCTACGGACTTAAGCAATCACCTCGTGCGTGGTTTGGTAGATTCACCCAAGTTATGAGGCGGATTGGGTATTATCAAAGTCACTCGGATCATACATTATTTGTGAAACGAAGAAGTGGTAAAGTGACAGCCTTAATTATTTATGTAGATGATATGATAATAACAGGTGATGATTCAGATGAAATGGTCAAACTGGAGAAGAACCTTTCTGCCGAGTTTGAGATGAAGAGTTTAGGTGACTTGAAGTATTTCCTTGGTGTGGAAGTTGCTCGTTCGTCCAGAGGTATTTTCTTGTCTCAACGGAAATATGTTATGGATTTATTGAAGGAAACAGGGATGCTTGGGTGTAAACCCGTGGATACTCCCATTGTGGAGAAACATTACTTGGGAATTTATCCGGATCAAGAACCAGTGGATAAAGGCAGATATCAGAGATTGGTAGGAAGACTAATTTACTTAGCACATACCCGTCCGGATATAGTTTATGCAGTAAGTGTGGTGAGTCAGTTTATGCACTCGCCAAGTGTGGATCATATGGCAGCTGTTATGCGGATTTTAGCTTATTTGAAGTCGGCTCCAGGAAAAGGAATTTTGTATAAAAATTCCGGTCATATGAGGATTGAAGGATTTACTGATGACGGATTGTGCAGGTGGTAATTACCAAGTTGGGGACAATATCGGTATTGTTGGAAGTGGGCCGTATGGCCCGTCTCTCTGATATTTCTAGAGTATAATGTTTGCTAAATTACTTAGCAGTGCTTTTCCATTAAGCAGCCAAGGACAAAAGGCCACATGGGCAATTATGTAATAGAAGCACATGTGCAGTTGTATAAGTTCAAGTAATCCATTTACACGTTTTTGAGACCAAATAACCACCAGGACAATGGATTCATAAATAAGTTTCATATCTGCAGAACTAACACTTAATCTAGCAACAAATGTTAGTACCTGTCCGTTATGAAGGTCAATTTCATTATGCACTGGATTAAGATCCCCTGGTACCGTTGAACAACTTGGGAAATCAGTTCCCAGCAACTCTGAAATCATAAGCCCATAACCATCTTGAACATCAGGGATATCATTAGGATTCTGCGCATGGTTGGTAAAGCCATCTAGAGGAGTAAATTCAGCCCCTGTCCTGTATATTGAACAACATGAAAACAGAAACATTGTTTTGACGAAAGAAAGATTCTCAGTTTGTAAATTCTTCATATAAGAACAAAGTCTGACTTCCTCCATAGGCCTCGCATTACTGGTGCAGCAAGCCAACATCAATCAAGCAGCCAAAACAATCTATTCAACCTTCCACAAAAAAAGATGAACTCGACCTCTACCTCTTCCTCAAAGGCGGAAGGTCTATGTCAGCCTGAAATGGGGAACCAAAATCCGTTCTTTTTTTTCTGTTAGTATAGACTAAAATGATACATCGACTGCATTGTTTCCCGTAAGTTGATGGAAAGATTGATTGCTCAAAACCTGCTTCTCCACAAGGAACATTTGTGATTAGAGAGACAAGGATCACTTACATCGTCACGATATGTTTGAACTGGATTGCGTTGATGGGAAAACCTTCTCGGCTCCATATCTAAACCAGCATTCATTGCTTTTGGTTTCGATGCTTACGCAAAGGGGCTATCCATTCCAAATAAATGTTCATGTTAGTTCTAATATAAGCGAAAGAATTCGGTGCTAATGTTTACATAAAGGAGTAAAAATCCATATTTGTACAAGGCAGTGACGAAACTAAAAGGGCCTATCCATCCCAAATGACGAAATTAACAAAATAAAACTAATGGAAATCGAGAAAATCAAGCTAGATGATGCGGCGATGGATATAATTGAGAGCATTTAAGAATCCGTATTGGCTTCGGAAACTTTTACAAGTGCTGCAACAATGAAAAGCCTTGTATGTGTTCACAGGAAAAGAAAAGGAATTTTTCCATTTTTCGGGGTCTCGAATGAGCATAGAACAACGCCGAAAACGAGATATCTAAATAGAATAAAAATTATATGCAACAGAAATTGAACGGACGAATGTGAAGTAGGAAACAGAGTCTGGTTCTTTTTCTAACCTGGGTCTTGTTCGGAGAAGCAGTCAAGTAGGACATCGTCTTCGAAATGCTTGAGATCCCAAATCCTTCGACAGACAAACGGAAGAAATGACAGTTAGAAGATCGAAACTTTTTCAGAGGAGAAGAAGAAGAAATGAGCTGGATTTTTAGACGCAGACCTGAAGTTTCCTTCTGTTTTCTTCAAGCTGCTGGTTGCGAGCCTCTTCGAAGGCGGTGGCCGCGAACGAGTCGGCAATGGCTACCAGTTTCGGTTTGGAAACGGATTCGATACGACGGCGGAAAAGGGAGGTCGGATCGGTGGAGAGTGAGAACGGCGGTTAAGAAAACGAGAGTTGAGTCGTTGCTGGTAAACAGAGTAAGTGAGGGGAGTGGCCATCGATGCAAATGAGACTCACACGTAGGCATTATTGAGGAAATGAAAAGTCTTTTTCATTAACATGAAAGAATACTATTACAGAGTATATATACAATCAACTGTGGTAAAACTAAAGATAGCAAAAGTAAAAGAGATTATTACAACAGTAACTTTAACTAACTGTTAACATCTTTTACATATTTATATACTCTATTATTCTCTTCACACCCCCTCAAGCTAAACGGAGAGGATTGGAGGGAAAGCTTGGACTGCAGATCAAAAAAACATTGACGAGGAAGAGATTTAGTGTGGATGTCAGCAAGCTGATCTTGTCTGCAAACAAACTGAACAGTGAGAAGCTTAGCAAGAACAAGCTCCCGAATATAATGGTAGTCGATTTCAACATGCTTTGTACGAGCATGGAAGACCGGATTCGAAGCCAAAGAAATCGCTGAAATGTTATCACACCAAATCTGAGGTAAAACAGGTAATCGAAAACCAATATCAGCAAACAATTTGCAAATCCAAGTAATTTCAGTAGCGGTATGGGCTAAGGATTTGTATTCAGCTTCGGTGGAGGACCGAGCAACTGTATGTTGCTTCTTAGCACTCCAGCTAATGAGGGAAGGGCCAAGAAATATACGGAAACCGCCAGTAGACCGCCTATCCCAAGAGCACCCAGCCCAATCTGCATCCGAGTAAGCTTTAAGGGTGAGAGAAGAGGAGACCTTGGGAAACCACAAGCCAAGACCAAAAAACCCTTTGAGATAGCGTAAAATACGTTTGATAGCTTGGAGATGAGGAACCCGTGGAGAATGCATAAACTGACAAACAAGGTTCACAGCAAAGGAAAGATCAGGCCTAGTCCATGTAAGATACTGAAGAGCCCCAACAATATTCCTATATTCAGTAGGATCTTCAAGTAAAGAGCCAGTGTGATCAAGTTTGGCAGAGCCGAGAGGAGTAAGACAAGGTTTGGCACTATCCATGTGAGTTCTTGTGAGCAAGTCCAAAATATATTTAGATTGATGAATGAATACACCCGCAGGAGAGCGCTGGACTTCTAAGCCAAGAAAATAATGAAGATCGCCGAGATCTTTGACAGGAAACTGAGCAGTTAACTGAGAGATAACATTGTTACAGGCAATAGAAGAGGGGCCAATCACAATAATATCATCCACATAGACGAGAACAAGAACTAAAACTGGTTGGTGAAGGACAAACAAACTGTGATCCGATTGAGAAGCATGGAAGCCAATAGAAAACAAAGCAGATTGAAGCTTTTCAAACCAAGCCCGGGGAGCTTGTCTCAAACCATACAGTGACTTCTTTAAGTGACACATATGATGAGGATGAGCTGGATCAATAAAACCGGAGGGTTGAGCCATGATGACATTCTCTTTCAGATTGCCATGTAAGAATGCATTACTAACATCCAATTGATGTAAAAACCAGTTAGATTGAGCTGCCAGAGTAAGTAATATCCGGATGGTGACTGGTACTGGACAGAAAGTCTCACTAAAATCAATGCCTTCTTTTTGGTTATACCCCTTTGCCACTAATCTGGCCTTATAACGATCCACAGAGCCATCAGGTTTGCGTTTAATGTGGAAAACCCACTTACAACCTACTAAGTTTTGAGAAGGAGAAGGAGGAACAAGTTGCCAGGTTCCTGTATGTTGCAGAGCATTAAATTCATCTTGCATTGCTGCCCGCCAATGGGGATACTTAGATGCTTGAAGATAGGTTGAAGGGACATATGCACTGTCTAAGGGATTGGGTAAGGGATGTTTAGTAGCTGTGTATGCTTTGGGTTTAAAGATGCCGGATTTAGATCTAGTTTGCATAGGGTGAGTAGAGATAACAGGGGAAGGTAGAGAGGTAGGTGAAGCTATGGGAGAAGGAGGGGCAGGAGAAAGAGAGGCAGATAGAGGTTGGGTAGATGGTGTGGCAGGTTGAGGAGCAGGACACGATGAAGAATGAGGAGGATATAGATGATGAAAGTCAAGGGAAAAAGGAGAGGAAGTAGTAGGAGAAAGATTAGGGGAAGAGGATGTAAATGTGTGGAAAGGGAAAGAGGTCTCATCAAAATATACATGTCGAGATATGTAGACTCGATTGGTGATGGGATCTAAACAGCGATACCTTTTATGAATCAAACTGTAACCAATAAACACACAAGGTTTACTTTTAGCATCCAATTTGGAAGTGATATAGGGTTTTAACCAAGGATAGCAACTGCAACCAAAGACTCTGAGCTGACTGTAATCAGGAGGCTTTCGAAAGAACTGTTCCCATGGAGAAGTTTTGGAAAGAGGAGGCAACCGATTAATAAGGTAAGTGGCAGTGAAGAAAGTCTCCACCCAAAATTGATGAGGCACTTTAGAAGCAATCAATAAAGTTCGGGCAGTTTCAACAATATGCCGGTGCTTCCTTTCAGCACAACCGTTTTGCTGGGGAGTGTGCGGACAACTAAGATGATGTTGAATACCACAAGAAGCAAGATGCTTATGAAAAGTAGAACTAAGAAACTCACCCCCTGAGTCTGTGCGTAAAGTACCAATCTTGAAGCCAGAAACATTTTCAACCAAAGCTTGAAATTGGACAAAAGTAACAAAGACATCCGATTTATGTTTGAGAGGATACAACCAAGTATACTTGGTGAAGTCATCAACAAAAAGAACATAGAACTTGTATCCACTAACAGAAAGTAATGGTGCAGGGCCCCACACATCAGCATGAACAAGTTCCAATGGTCTAGATGTGATACTAATAGAAGCATGAAATGGCAACCTAGCATACTTGCCTAATATACAATTGGAACAGAAGAGCTGATCAACAGAAGTAGTAATAGGTAGTGAAGACCGAGAAATAACAGATCTTAATGTCTTGAACGTTGGATGTCCCAAGCGTTGATGCCAAATATGAGGTGATGTCCTTATTGCAAGAGTAGCAAGATATCTGCTGGAATGAGGAGGAAAGGCAGAGAAGGGATAGAGACCATGGCGAACAGGGCCTCTAAAAAGCATCTTCCCCGTAGTAAGATCCTTGACATTGAAGTCAAAAGGATTCAGAGTCACAGAACACCAATTATCCACAGAAAACATATTGGCAGAAAGCAGATCATGTTTTAATTGAGGAACATGTAAAACATTCTTTAATTGAAACGTAGCAGAAGGAGTGCGAAGTAAAGAAGAGCCAGATTGATGGATTTGCAAACCTTGGCCATCACCAATATAAACCTTGTCAGAGCCATGATATGGTTGTGGATTCTGCAAATTCTGAATGTTATTGGTCATGTGGGAACTTGCTCCAAAATCGAGGAGCCATGGAGGAGAGGAATGACCAGAAGGATTAGCATACATAGCAAGCTTGGCAGGAGGAACACAACCTTGAAAATTAGGATTCATACGATGACTGCAATCAATGGCTTGGTGGCCTGGGTCTTCACAGATCTAGCAATGAGAAGGTTTAAAATTGTTGAAAAACCGAGGGCCGCCACGAGAACCACCACGATTCTGAAAATTGGAGGTGGAGCGATTGAATCGATTACGATTGTTGTTGGTGTTGTAATTGCGCTGAGTACGATTGTTGTTGATGGAATTGCGCTGATCACGATTCTGAGGATGAGCAACGTAGGCTTGAGGTTTAGGGGGAAGAGATGGTGTAGGGAGCAAAGGATGAGCGGTGTTAGATGATGCTTGAAAAGCCTGAAAAGGTTCAATAGAGGAACCTTTTGCATGCTGCTTCCGTGCAAGCGCCAGTTCTTTGCTAAGCAAGAAACCATGAAGATCATCAACAGTCGTATCAGCAAGACGAAATTGGACGGAATCAACAAATGAATCATAGTCATCAGGAAGGCCATTGAGAATTATCATCAACAGATCATGATCATCCACGGGGGCGCCAGCAGCAGCAAGAGCATCGGTGACTTCCTTGAGACGCTGAAAGTACTCAGAGATGGAAGATGTGCCTTTAGTGATCGATTGAAGAGTTGACCGCAGTTGATGAATGTGAGATCGCGATACACCACCAAATCTCCGTTCAAGATTCTGCCATAATTCCCGAGCAGATTGAACACCGACAGTGAAGGGAAGCAAATCCTCAGAGAATGTAGAGTTAATCCAGATGATGATATTCTGATCAGTTTCATACCATAACTCGAAGGCAGGATTAGGAATCATATTTCCTGAAGAATCACAGAGTAATTGAGGCGGTGCAGGTTCAGATCCATCAACAAATCCAGCAAGCTTGTACCGGTGGAAGATCGGATCAAAGAGAGATTTCCAAATGAGATAATTGTGGCGTTTCAGCTTCGTCTGAACCATGCTTCCAATGTTCTGGATTGTGATGTGATTGATCGAGACCTGAGTAGAAGAAAGAGAGGGAATAACTTCCTGAGAAGAAGGAGAGTGCGCAGGCACCGGAGAAGAAGAAGTAGCTGCCATGGATACAAAGGATCAGGGAAGAAAATAGTTGAAGAGATCTGTTTGGTTGGGAAGAAAACAGCGGAAAGGATCTGTTTGGGTACTGAGAAAATGATTAGAGGATCGAAGTCGGTAGACTTCTGGCGGAGGATACCATATTGAGGAAATGAAAAGTCTTTTTCATTAACATGAAAGAATAATATTACAGAGTATATATACAATCAACTGTGGTAAAACTAAAGATAGCAAAAGTAAAAGAGATTATTACAACAGTAACTTTAACTAACTGTTAACATCTTTTACATTTTTATATACTCTATTATTCTCTTCAGGCATGAGTGCATGTGTAGGCTAATCGTGAGGGTCATAATCGTTGATGCATATCAAACTCCATGCATCACTTGTACAAAGAAACGCTTGTTACGTGTGCATACGTAAATTAATCAAGACAGTTGATGCACGTGAGGCTCACATTCCATATCAATCATAATTCCACCTTAAAAAGAAATAACCTATATCACTACCTCCTTTATCTCACCCCCTTAATACTTGGGATAATTCTAAAATGAATTGTGGGAAAGTGACAACAAATTTACAACACCTAAAATGTCACCACATACCAATATTCTGGAAAGAGAACCTCTCCAAATTCCTTCCACCTAATCCATCTGACCGGAGAATTTGAGCCGTTGAAATTTGATCAAATGGTTAAAATTATTATAATTTTTAATGGATCCCCTGTTGTAGCCGTTGAATTAAATTTCAACGGCCCAGATAACCCGGTCAGTTGGATTAGGTGTAAGAGATCCGGAGAGAATCCCTTTCCCAATATTCCTACTTGTGATAATTTGGTTAGTCCACGTCAATAGAATAGCCTGGTTAACCATGTTATGTGACTTGTGATTTTTGATTAAAAAATTATAAATTCAATCCTACGACAAACCTACTAACGAGGGGGTCATGTTTAAAATAGGGATGTGCTATCCACACATATTTTTTTACTTTTCACACACCCTTGTTAATTTATATCCGTTGATCTTCTTCAATTCATCTGATCCGACGATCGAAAGTCAAAAATGTGTGGGAGAAGTAAAAAGGTGTGTGTGGATATCACATCCCTTAAAATATTCAGAGTTTGTAAAAGTGGCTAATATTTATAGGAGAACGTTCGGAAATTAGGCGCGAAAAACTTAGGACCCAAGTAGTTAAAAACATTTATACTTGCTCTTCAGGTCTAACCGCCCAATATAATGATATTGCTTGTATCAAATGAAATTTTTTTTCCCTAAAACTAGCTAGTTCAAAAAAGATTTTGAGTCCCTTTCATGGTAAATTCGTAGATAAAATATAATTACGGCCAGGATTTTACCAAATACTAAGTAAAAATGGATGGTGCTATCCACACACTTAATTTTACCTCCTAGACACTCTTTGTTAATTTTTGTCTTTTAATCTTCTTTATTTTATTCGATTTAAAGATTGAAAATTAAAATTAATATGTAAAAACTAAAAAATAAAAATGTGTGAATAGCACCATCTGTAAAAATCTATTGACATCGGCTATATTCTTAGATATAAAGATAGATGTGCAGCTGTGAGGAACTTTTTAACTTTTTAGGATTCTTGGTTGTTTGATCCAAGTGCAGTGCACCTAACTGTCAACCTTTTGGAGAAGAAAAATGTTAGAGGAGATTTCTTAAAAAAAAAATAAACTTTTCATAAACTCTCTGCTACCTCATATTTTTACATAATATAATGTGACATGAAAATTGTGCAAAAAAACATAAGTTGTCCAAGAGTTTACGAAAAGTCGGACTTTAAAAAAATCTCCTTAACATTTCTATTTAGAGAAATATGTGGACGTGCCTTTTTATTCAATTAATTTGCAGATCCATATTTATTACCGTACACGCGCTTTTGGCAGTTTTAAATTTTTACGTCGTCGTGCATGAATAAAGCCTTGGAGAATTGGAGACCAGCAAGTACTGTGTACCAAATTGTCCGTACAATGTTTGACTTCTGACCAGAATTCATGCCCCGCACTTAGCATATTAGTAGCTAACATACAAATTAACGAACAAGAAAACAGAGGTCTAACATTGCAACAAATTCGTAAATTGAAATATAACATTGCAACGTTTAAAACCCAAACGTATGGATAGAAACTCAACATCCTATCCACTAAAATATTGGATCACATGCCATCTTGAAGAAACATTCCAGTTGAAAAGAATTTGTTGAAGAAACAAGAAAATGCCAGTTGAGAAGAATTACAGAACACAGTAATATTGAAATCACAGAGAGAACAAGTCTGGGCCAGTAGAACCAAACGTAATCCGCTGAAGGATGAACAATTAAGTCCCCTCGAATTTGTTGGCATCGTATATTTCTCAGCAACCTCGCTATACATTTGAGAAATTACATGCCCCAACTTGGTGCCAACAGCAAGTAAAAGCTGCAGGAAAGAAATTACCCTGAGCATTAACTTTCAAACTATTTCTGCATATTAAAACAGATAGCCTGATAAGATTGCAGCGGAAAAGCTCGCTTACTTTATATGTTGCAATTTTACATCTTCAACAGCACAACCTACCACCGCTGAGGCATAGTGAGTTCCATGAAAGCAAAACCCCCTCGAAGACTCTCGTGAGTGATATCATGGTCCAATGAGCTTGCTGGAAAATGAACATTTCATATTGGTACTCTCATAATAATATCACTCAACAATTCAACAAGTTACTCGAGCGATATCAATTACAAACAAAATCAACAGAATTTAGATCACTGTGCATATGATTCAGAAATTACAAGTAGCCCCAAAACTATCAGTCTAAAATCTTCATAAGAAATCAATTACAGGGGTTCTCTATATTATATTAACGTCGTTAACCTGAAAACAAGTATTGGGATAATATAAACAAAATTCCTCATTGTGCAGGAACCAATGGAA
>VIEB01001123.1:49970-126273 GCA_006547085.1 Malus baccata
TACCTTGTCAATATCTCTGATTGGACATTTTCCTCTTATGTACACACGATAGCCCGTAGAAGCTTCCACCCGCTTTAGGGAATTGCCACAACCTAGAGAAGGGGTGAATACATGAGTAAGCAACACAGTGGATCAAAATGAATTCTCAATTGAGAAAGCCGCCCAACGCAAATAGATGAATTTAGAAAAAGTCAGTGGATAACAGACCCAGGAAGAAACAATGCCGTAGGCTGATACGGAAAGAGTGTTTTGGCAGTGTCCACGTCCACAAAAAAGTAAGCAACATTGTGACTCAACCTGTGGATTGAAGACCACCATAATTAACTCCCAAACTCCCCGGACTGCGTTGCACATTCTAATCCCACATCAGGAACGATAGGAGTCTTCTGAGTGGAATACTACTGGGTATCTCTCAGGACCTTTAGGGAAACATGATTGAAGTTGAAGAATGATATTGATCCGCCCATGAGCTTTGATCGGAATCCCAATATCCCTGTACAAAGATAACACCAAAACAACTTAAAGAAAATTACAAACAACAAATTTCAATCTTTCTCACATCTTGAAGAAACATTCCAGTCATGGTTCAACATTTAGATTCACAATAAGTACTCCCACACCGTTAACCGAGAAACTCTACAAGTCCTCTGGTACCTCGGAATTTGGAATTCTCGATTGTCAATTGAAGCTAATGAAGAAAATGCCAGTTGAGAAGAATTACAGAACACAGTATACTAAAATCACAAAGAGAACAAGTCTGGGCCCGTAGAACCAACGGTAATCCGCTGAAGGATGAACAATTAAGTCCCCTCAAATTTGTTGGCATCATATATTTCTCAGCAACCTCGCGAGACATTTGAGAAATTACATGCCCCAACTTAGTGCCAACAGCAAGCAAAAAGCTGCAAGAAAGAAATCACTATGAGTTTTAACTTTCAAACTAATTCTGTATAGTATTAGTAAAACAGATAGCCTGATATGACCACAGCAGAAAAGCTTGCATACTGTTTAAGTTGCAATTTTGGCAGCAAGAATACCTCTCCTCTAGCATTTTCATTCCTATCCCATAGAATTTTACATCCTCAACAGAATACCCTACCACCGCTGAGTCATAGTGAGTTCCATAAATGAACAAGCCCTCGAAGACTCTCATTAGTGATATCAAGGTCCAGTGAACTTGCTGCAAAAGGAACATTTCATATGGCTACTCTCATAATAATCTCTCTCTCGATAATTTCAGCAATAATACAGGTACTCAACAGTTCATCAAGTTACTCGAGCGATATCAATTACTAACACAAAATCAATAGTATTCAAATCACTGTGTATATTACAAGTAGCCCCAAAACTATGAGTATAAAATCTTCACAAGAAAGCAATTACAGGAGTTCTATATATTATATTAACATCGTTAACCTGAAAACAAGTCTCGGGATAATATAAACAAATTTCCTCATTGTGCATGAACCAATGGAATAAGCAACCTGCAAGAGATGGAAGCAACCAATGTGGTAAATCTACCACTGCCATTGTGATCAGAATAAAAAATCATTAGCATGCAAGGGATGAAAGGATGAAATAATATCTAAAGCAACAAACACCACATTTCTGTAAAAAAAACATATCTTGTGCTTCAGTACCTGGACTCTGCTTGCACCTACCGCACTACATCGTTCCAGTTGCGTAGTTTCAATCCAAGTATTGTCTCAGACCACAACTGATCATTTAAAAGAAAAGGGAGAAGGATAAACAAATTATGTTATACTAGTTTAAATTTGGGTGTAGAACTAGCGGAGACACGAAATAAAAGAACAAAAGAGATATAAACATATAACGTCAGCTCTGTAATTTGATTTCAATCATTTTAAAACTTACTTGTGATATTTGGAATGTGAGAAATCTTAAGCCAATCTATGCCACTGTCCTTGGTGCATCTTTGCTCTAAAAGGGGATGGCATCCATAAATCCATAGAGTTTGTAATTTGGTGAGGCGTTGCATAGCTTGGACACTTGGTAAATTCATCAGATTCTTGCAATCATAAATCTTCAGCTCTGTAAGGGATGAAAGGCTACCCAACCATTCTGGTAAATTCATTAGATTCTTGCAATCTTCAATCCTCAGATATGTAAGGGATGTAAGGCTACCCAACCATTCTGGCAAAGTCTCCAATCCCTCAAATGAAGATATGTACAAATCTGTTAGAGAAGTGAGGTGTTGAATTTGTTGAGGCAGAGACTTAAGCTTAGGCCAACCATACACCTCTAACCTTGTAAGATGCATTAATGATCCAACTTCAAAATCAGGGAAGGGGAAGGAACCGAGCTCTTGCCAGAACGGACCGATTGCCAAATCACGGAGAGAATTGAGGTTGTCTAAACTTGGAAGAATCTCTAAATTAGGGATTCTGAACATTACCAGCTTCTTAAGAGAGAGTGGGAATTGCAGGCTGCTCACCCAACTTTCTAATCTTTCACAATTGGAAATCCTCAGAATTCGAAGGGAGGTCATGGTGTGCAAGTCTGAAGTACTTTGGGCACAAAAGGACGCTAGCTTTGGGCAACTCCATATCCACAGTTGTCGAAGACTAATGCACTCCTCCCCCTCCTCCTCAACTCTCCTACTTTTGACACCAAACGATGATAGCTTTGGGCATTCACTTATCTCCAATTCCTGAAGAGAGGGACATTGTTGTGGAAGAGCAGGTAAGCTTGTTAATTCATTACAAAAATTGATTGTCAGTTTCTGAAGAGAGGCGGTGAGGGACCCGCTACTTTTAATTTCAATTGATGTCAGATTATCGCAACTCCATATACTCAATTCCACGAGAGAGGCACATACACTCAATGGGCCTGATAATCCATTGCAATACCTTATACTCACTTCCACGAGAGAGGCCCCTAAACTCAATGGGCCTGATAATCCATCACATTTCTCTATTCTCAATTCCTGGAGAGAGGTGCAGTTCTTTAACCCACTCGGTAGGTGTGACAATCGTCCACAATCTATAATGCATAACCTGCGTAGAGATGCCATGCCCTGTTCAATTGGAATCAACTCTAGACTAGGACATTCCACAATACTCAGTTCCTCAAGGAGAGGGAGGGTGTCTAGCCGATACGCCAAATGCCTCAGCTTTTTGCAATCGTAAATATACAATCTCTCAAGGCAAGGAAAAACCATTATTGTTGACATCAGTGGTGCTTCCAGCCATTCAATTAGATCACCACAATTACAAATATATAATACTTTTAACGCTGGAAATAAAGTAATTGTCCCCTTACTTGTTGTGGCTACATTGTGGACAACACCATGACCGTAGAACTCTGCTCCAACACATTTCAAGTTAGCCATTCCTCTAATCTCAAGCTTGGTAAGATTAGGAAGATGACCGAGCGGGGGGACTACTTCACATTTGTCGCATCTAAGTAATTCAATCTTCTTCAAGTTGTTGAGTTGTAATGACCCACTCATCATCCACAGTGGAAACTTATTGCCCATGAAGTTTTCAATACTCAAGCTTTCCAAATCACAATGTGGTCGGAGGCCTTCTAGGACATCCTCCTCCTCGTTGTTGTCCGTTGTTGACCTATCTGATGTCCATTTGAATTCCAAATGACACACTTTCGTCTTATCCTCTAATTTAGCTTTCTTTGCTTCTTCTCTATTCTTTACGTGCTCCAAATTCCAAATAATTAATTGACCTTTCAATTGTTTCAAGCCAGCCAACTCTTCAATCTGACGACCAATCTCATTACCCACCGAAAAGTAAGGTAATGTTCGAAGGCAATTCAACCGGCTTATCCCTTTTGGGAATTTGATATTCTTATCAAAATAAATATGTCTCAGGTTGATCAAGTTTTGAAGTTCTTTTGGAAACTCCTTAAGGGCACAATTTGTTGCTCTTAATGTCTGAAGGTTATAGAGCTTGCCTACAGATTTGGGGAGTACTTTGAATCTTGTTTCGGAAATGTCAAGATACCTTAAGTGTTTCAGCCTACCGACTGAAATTGGAAATTCTTCAATATAAGCATTACTTAAATTTAGGATGCGTAAAGCTTTGAACCGTGGAAGAATGTTAATAGGAACTTCACCGTTGTCGGAAATTAGTGATCGTAATTTCCCAGCACTTCTTTTTGGAAATTTTCCCAGTTCAAAAGTAGAAACCCGAGCAGCATGTCGAATCTCTAAGGTATTATCAATGCCACCTAAATCTCTCGTCAAACTGTCGGATTTGGATACATGTTCTGCAAGATCGTGCACAAGATCATGCATCTTGCATTTGCTAACAATGCCATTGTCACTCATCGTAGCATCTTGAAATAAGGAGCTCTGCAATAGAATATCAAAATATTCATTGCCTATGTCTTCCATATCTTTACTTTCATCGTGCGAATGACGGAGTAGTCCTTGAGCCATCCAAAGTTGAATCGAGTTCTCTCTTTGAAATTCAACATCTTTCTCGAACATTGAGCAATATGCAAAACATTGCTTCAATGATGGTGATTCTAAATTGTCAAAACTCAACCTCAGGACTGGCATAACTATATCTTCTCCTTTTGATAGGTTGTCCCATATTCTACTATTTTTAAATGACGACCATTCTTTCATACTTTTTTTAGTGTGCAAAACGCCGCCCAAAACCTGTTAGTTGGATTAGAGAGTTTTATCACATAATTATCTATAGAGTATTGTAGTTTAATTGAAGTTGATGAAAAAGAAAAGGAGGGAATAGTTTTATTTAATTTCAAAAGTTTCTTAGGACAATGTAAGAAATGCTTGAGTCATACACAATATTTCATCCAATATTAATAAAGACAAAAAGATATGACAAAAAATAGAAAAGAAATAGTTTCTAGTTAGTTTCAAACTTTCCAAGTTATCCTAAAACAATTTTAAAAATACATGACATAAGACTATCATGCATATAAAAAGTTAAAGTCAAATAGTTCAAATTTGACTCAACTTCTATCCAATGCATGGGAATGAGTCAAATAGTCATATATGACTATGCATTTGACTTCAAATGTTGTATTTGACTCTTATTTAGTGTGCATTGGGATGATGTAACACTAAAGTCAAATTTAACTTCAAAATTGACTTTAAAGATTTAACTTTTAAGTATTAGATTTGAGATAGCCCAATAAATATCAACTTGAGTCATAACAAAATAATTCATCCCATAATACTGGAACAGCTTCAAGCTGCTTAACTAATTTAATTGATTTTAACTAGATTGGTTCCTTTTGTTGAAGATTTTACACCTTCTGGAAGACCAACCTACGTAAATTGAATTTTCCAAATTCGAACACAATGCAATCATTTTGCAAATAATTTAACCAAAATTCAAAGGGCTTAGATCTGTTTGTTTGCTACCAAATATCAATCAAATTGGAGACCTTTAGTCATCATATGTACATGTATCAAACACTAATAAATAGACGGTGTTGGTACCAAATAACCTATTCATAATAAACCATCAATTTGTTTGCTAATCTATCAATTAAGCACTCTCCAAAAGAATGAATTTTTATAAAGATGATCTTAAATGATTATTATGAAACATATTCTACTGTTTTTAAACAAAGAACGTTACGGACATCCTCCAATACTTTTCTTAGTGTGCAAAATACCTCCCAAACCCTGTTGATTGGATTAGTGAGTTTCAAAGGTGTTCTAAAACAATGTAGAAAATAGGGACTTTATAAGAAGTTTTTGCTTGCTTAATTTTGAATCTCCTTGCCTAAATGGACAAAATCTAAGCCATGTGCAAAATGATATTAGCTTCTATTATTTTATTTTTTTGGTATTTGACGTGATTCCCCAAATACCCATCAAGTAATTAAAAACACGTTTTATTGTGATTTGTTGGGGTAATGAATTAGTTAGTTTTAAATAGTTTTTGCCTTGTTCAAAACAATAAGTTGCTAAGGTTGGTTTTTAAATAAGAAAATGATAGGGAGATCACTTTTTATATATCATCTAATGTGTAAGTGATGTGTACATGTTATGTTAATTAATGATTTTGGTAAAGTTTATACACTTTCTACAAAACCAATCTATGTAAATTGTACTTTCGAACTCAATTCAATCATCTTGCAAATAATATAAATAAAATTTTGTAAAAATTAGGTGCAAATTCCATGTAATATATGATATGTAATAATAGTACGCACCTTTGCCACTAATGGAATACCACCACAATTTTCAGCAATCTCCCTTCCAATTGTCTGGAACTGAGGATCTATATGAGCGTTGCTATTGGGGAAAGCTCTATCTTTCATTATGGACCAACATTCATCTACAGAAAGTTTTCCCAATTCATGTCTTGGAATTAGCTTTTCTGAGATTGAGGCGACTTTGCCTTTGCGAGTAGTGACAATAATTTTGGATCCTTTAGCAGAATGAAGCTTTGATAAACAATCCATCAAATTCTCCCATTTTCCAGAGTCTTCGTTCCAAACGTCATCAAGTACGAGCAAGTATCTTTTATCTTTCAACTCTTCATTAAGGAACATAAGCAGAGCATTCTGGTTATCTTTCGAAGAAGGGGCATTTGCCGGTTTAAGTTGTTCTAACATCTGGAGTAGAGTTAAATTAACGTCAAAAGTGTCTGATACACAAATCCAAATTTTTTTTTCAAAAAACTTGTGTATCGAATCGTCGTTGTAAACTGACTTGGCCAAAGTTGTTTTTCCGAGGCCTCCCATTCCCACGATGGCCATAACCGCAAGATTTTCTTGACTGTATTTGGAGTCGGTCAAGGTTCCAACTATCTTTGACACATCATCTTTCCTTCCAACAGTTATTTCATCTCTGCCAATGAATGCGTTGGTTTGTCTGTCCCATCTATTTCCTCGAGGGGTTGCATCTTTACTCTTGGAAACTAGTCCAAGAAGAGATGCTTCACTCTTGAGATCCACCAAGGATGCATTGATCTTCTGAATTTTATGCGCCATTTGAAGGCGAAATGCAAGTGGATTGGAGAGTGAAAAGAAGTTAAGAACCTTTTTCTTCATATGGTTTTCGATTTCGACTTTACGCCGATCAACTTCGTACTCGAATTCATCCAAGACATCCTCAGCATCATCAGCTACGTCTTTGAGTTTCTTCACCCAGTCCTCTATTGACTTGGTCCGAGCTGTTAGAGAATGAAAAGAAGTTAAATACCTTGTAATTGTAGCATGTGCGTGTAAGATTACAAGTGAATTCAGAAATATATAATACCTTGTGGTTGGTCGGCAACATCAACCAAGAAATGTTCAATGTTGGTGAATGACTCTTGAAGCTTTCTGAGTTCAGCTTTGAAACCCCATGCGAGATTGAATTCTTTCTCAGCAAGTGAAAGCACCTTCTTCAGTATCCCCTCCGTAGCAAAAGTAAACACAGTTTCTACAATCTTCCCTTCCATGCCAATCGAGTGAATGGTTCTCTCAAATTTTCCCGTCAATTCCCTACAACTCAGCTAATCACAATGATTAATTTCTCTCTTGGATACAAATTACAATACAAGGGCTATGGAGGACGATATGATAGATAGACAACAGATGTCGGTAAATACTACTTTTTATAAAGTAATTATCTCCTTCCGTTGCTTTCTTTGCCACTCCCTGAAGCTATGCTCTCTTTTGGAAAAGACTTTGCTTCACAACTTTCTTTTTATAACGTGAAAAAGGTGGTGCATCCAATAAATTGGACATTATATTTATGCGATGCTTTGCTTCAGACACGTTTAGCTCCTTTCTTCCGTAGTGTTTTCGAGTATCTTACGTTTTGAATTTAATTTGTCCTTGTTTATGCCTTGAGTGTACCAAGTCAGTATGTGGCGTGAAGGATAATATGTACTTATGTCCACTCCTTCCTTGTCTAGATTCTTAATATACGTAAGAAAATATGTGCTTCCAAGTTTCTGCAATCTTCCATGTTGTAAACTGAAATAGAAAGGAACGAAGTTACCCAAAAAATGTAGAAGCCTGGAGTGGTGAATGATTCTTGGGATGAGTCGCGGACTAAGTCTCTCTTTTTAAGACGTTTCACGGCTCTGCCCAAAGTGTGCAAGCAGTTCACAAACACCATGTTTTTTATTTCTTCTCTGTTTTTTTTCTACAAATCGCATAACCCATGTCTCTATATCTCTGTATGTATACATACATACATATATATTATACGTAAAGAGACTCTTTGACTAATATATATAAAACTTATATTTTTTCTCACTTTTTAACCTTCTTCCATTCGCCTAATTTATATATATATCTCTATCTCTATAAAGAAATAGACGTTGGGAGATGTAAAACGAAATCAAGGGAGTTAATGGGGATTCAAAACCGTAAAGAATCAAGAGAATTTATGGAGGAATGGGGATTCAAAACCGTAAAGAATCAAGAGAATTTATGGAGGTGCAAAATGGTCTGCAATCAAAGGAGTTATTAGTGGTGCAATGCTGTAGGAAATCTAAAACAGATAAAAACAAAACGGTTTGATTGCATAGCTCCTTAAGCCAAAATCAATTAACTTTTAATATTGGTAATAAAGCAAAACATAATTATATTTAAATATTTAAATAAAACATAACTGCTCCAACAATCCCCATCTTGTTTTTATTTAAAAAATATATATCAAGCAACATATCATAAAGCTATGCATAAGTAAAGGTATTTCTCAACTTGAACATGTACATAGTATTAGTGATCCATATTATACTAGAGTAACTTATAGTTTTGAACTCTATCTCTAACAACACCACACACATAACTTTATTAAGGTGAAGTTCAAAAAACCAACACATTACGGCCATGTGCTTGTATCCCAGTATAGTGAACGCTCTATAAACTTGCCCGAGATTTCATAGGAAGCGGCCTCACTTCCACATTCACATAGGTAAGACTATCAAGGATATTCCTGTAGCTAGATATCCCAATTAACATAGAGTATAGACCTTACTAAGAGAAAAAATCTCAACCTAAAAATGCTTCATGATGTCATGCTTCTTAGGGATGGACATGGAATAATATTCCAAATTAAAATTAGCAAGACTTCACTCATATCACTTGTGACTTGTTATTACCCTTTGAACCAATTTCTTGGGATCTCCAGTCTATAGGTTGGGTTGCTATCACAAATGACTCAATTTTCTATGGGCTTTAGTCCCATCATTTTCGAGGGTTTCCAAACCTTTTCTCGTGTTAGTCCTTTTGTCAAAGGATTAGCCAAATTTTCTTCAGACCGTATATGACTGGAATTGGTTTCTCCCATAAAGGGGTATTTGACAATAGGTTTCTCAACCATCATGCTTCTTCTCCCATAAAGGGGTATCTGACAGTAGGGGTATCTAACAGTAGGTTCATAAATTTAGAAGAATTAGAACCCCTACGGTTTCAAAGATTAAAAGGAAATTTATTCTCATAAAAATTGGCATCAAGTGACTCAATTATGACATGATTTTTCAAATCATAAAATCTATATGTTTTGTTATTACATGCATAACCAATAAAAACATATTCATATGCTATACTAGCCAATTTCGATCTTTTGGATCAGGTTTACGAACATAAGCTAAACAACCCCAAGTTCTGAAATACAATACATTTGGTTTCTTCTTTTTCCAATTTTCATAAGGAGAGATATTCGATTTTGAGTTAGGAATTCTATTTAACACATAACATACAGTCAATACAATTTCATGGCAGATTAAATTCGTCTTAAAATTGTTGTAAACTGTAGAAGCCTTGAGTGGTGAATGATTCTTGGGATGAGTCGCGACCTAAGTTGCTCTCTTTAAGACGTTTCGCGGCTCTGCCCAAAGTGTGCAAGCAGTTCACAAACACTACGTCGTCCCTAGGATAAAACAGCCCTGAACCTTTTTCTTCTGATGAGGTTCTTCCTTGCACACCGGAAGAACCTTCGAACTTACACCTTTTCGATATGTTGCTATTAAAAAATACATGTAAAACTTTTTTTTTAATTTCTTCTCTGTTTTTTTTTCTACAAATCGCATAACCCATGTCTCTATATCTCTGTATGTATACATATACATATATATATATATTATATGTAAAGAGACGTCTTTGACTAATATATATAAAAACTTATATTTTTTCTCACTTTTTAACCTTCTTCCATTCGCCTAACTTTTATATATATAAAGAAATAGACGTTGGGAGATGTAAAACGAAATCAAGGGAGTTAATGGGGATTCAAAACCGTAAAGAATCAAGAGAATTTATGGGGGTGCAAAATGGTCTGCAATCAAAGGAATTATTAGTGGCGCAATGCTGTAGGAAATCTAAAACAGATAAAAACAATACGGTTTGATTGCATAACTCCTTAAGCCAAAATCAATTAACTTTTAATATTGGTAATAAAACAAAACATAATTATATTTAAATATTTAAATAAAACCATAACTGCTCCAACATTCCAAGTTTCTGAATTTTCTTTCCACTCCTTCCTTCACTTGGTTCATGCAATAGCCGGTTAACCGTTAATAGAACCTCTCGTGTTTTTTGTTGCTTAGTTCAAAATATCTTAGGATGAGGTCTCACTACATAGCTTTCGTTACTCATATCAATTTCCCACATGGTAATTACCAATCCAAGAAAGAACATATATATACACATACATTATACATATATACATATATGAGGCCTTTAAGGAAGGGATGAGGATTAATTGTGCGACACACACCACATTAAACTTTTACAATCTAAACCATCTTATTTTTTAAGTTGCATCTCATAGATCATTCTTACAAAATATTAACTAAATCATAAATATCTGAGGCATTTAGTTGAGTTTAAAGAAATTAATGAACATTTTGTTCTAAAAAAACATTGAAATTTCAACGTGATAATTAAATAGACAAATGATTTTGGATTGAATTAATTTTTGCAAGGATGATCTATGAATCGAGACTTACAAAATAAACGGTTCGGATCGTTGAAGTTCGATGTGAGGTGAGTCATTCCATTTTTTGAATAAAATGAGGATCATTTCCCTTAAAATGTCTAAAAAAAAAAATATTCATGCAATATCAAATTATTTGTTGCGTCGGTCTCAAATAATTTGCATTCTTTTGGCATAATCTTTTCGAGTTCATAAAAATATCAATCCAAAGCCCGTTTGCTAACTAATTTATTTGTAATTTTTAGGATTCATTTTTTGTTAGAGACAAGGGAACGTAAAGAAATGAATTTAGAATGCAACATAAAATGAAACCAAAGATGAAAAGTTATTCTCTAAGATTTTGAGTTGTACGTGGTTTGAAAAGAGAACACTCTTGACATCATTCAGAATGTTCTTTTCCAAGATTTTGAGTTGTAATTCTTTTTCTTTTTCTATCAAAGAAATTATTATCGTTCTCTTTATATAAAACTAACCTCTTTGAAAAATAAAAAACAGAAAAACAAAATAATATATATATATATTTAAATAAAGTTAGTTACGGAAGTGGGTTTTTTTGTGTGAATTTCTTATTTTATTTGAGAATTCAGTGGAAGAGGGTAATTTTGGAATTATGAATGTCTTACCATTTTTGCCTTCTCCTTTTATATATACTAGCCTCTTGCTACCAATTGGCCTTTTTATATTTTTTATTTAAATAATTAATTTACATATTTTTAAAAAAATCATTTTTGAAAAAAAGAAGAAATGAATTAAAAACGTGAAACCCTAACGTGGGAGGTTTTGTTTTTGTTTTTTTTTTCTATAATTTTAAATATTAAATTCATTCAAAATAAAAATATGGTTAAATACTTTGGCTTCTTTTGGTTCGATTGTAATTTAAGAAATTCTTAAAGGGCAATTTATGGTATTTTGAATGTTTCACCATTTTAGGGTGCTCACTTTATATATATAGATAAATTTAAAAAAAGAAAAGAAATTATTATCGTTTTCTTGAGGGAAAAACTGAAAATGATGCTTGCAGTTTGAAATTTTTGCTTCATACATACACATTAATTTCTCTCCTCTTTCTCACCACCCTCGGCGATTGTCCATCCACTTTTTTTCACAAACTTTTCTTTAGTGAAATTAACATTATGTTTGAATGAGGAAATTTAAGATTATTAAGAAATTCCAAAATGACGTAAATATAAATGACGGAATTTTTTTTCTAGTTTTTGAAATTTATTGTTTGGTTAATCTAAAAAAACAATGAAACTAGTACGAAATTTAATGTGCGTAGAGTCATTAATATCTAAATGATAGATAGTACTTATGAAATTTATCAGTAGTGGTGGTGGTGACGACGGTGATGATTATGGAGCCAAAAATAATCCCAAAAATTCTAGAGGTGACACATGAACTTTTATTCAAGAAGGACAAGATTGCCCTGAATAAATGGGCAAGCTTCTTAGATTTTCCCACGCGCAACTCACACCCCTGAAGGACTCAGCAGCTGAACACAACTGCCCACAGCTCACCTGCCCATGGTAAGGAATTAAAGATAAGGATTAATTACCCAAATCCTATCTTTAATACATTTATAATTAAAGATTGACTCCAATCAAATAAGTAATCATAATTTAAATCAATTAAGGATTATTACACTATTATCTCAGGATATTATCTCCTATTAAATATCTTGGGAATATTTAGAGAATATTTTTTCCAAAAAACCTTATATGGCCGGCCCTAGCCCTATAAATACCCCATATTCTACCAATTTTCGAGAGCTTTTGCAACCCTAAAAAGCCTCTAAACACTTTACTATCTTAGAGAAACTAACTTATACATCGGAGATCCGTTGACCTAACCCCCCCACTTCGTGGGCGCGTGAGGCTTAGGTCTTTGATCAAAGGTGTTGATTGTTTTGCAGGTGCATTTTCGTCAAGACTAAAGACGGCGGAAATTTGCATCCACAAATTGGTGCTTTCATTGAGAGTTGATTCAAAGTACTCAAAGAAGCCTTTCGCATTAGTTTCTTGAATTTTCTATTACGTTGAATTTCTCATACGTCGTATCAATTAATTTTTCCTAGAAAAGTTTCTTGATCAATCCTTGGAGAAAGGATACAATGGTAGGAAATTCAAAAACTACGACAAACGAAACCCCGTACTTGTAAGGATTTGGACCGGAGAATGGAGATAAGAACATAGACCCAAGACGGAGATCCTCAAGGCTCAACGCGACGACATGAGGAGCCCCACCGCAGTGAAGTCGCACCACCACCATCACCGCCGTGACCTAGTAACCATGGCAAGGTCACCAGGCCACGACATCACTTTCAACAAACCCTAGGCAACAAAATCCTAGGCAGGAGGCCCAGGTCCATTCCCAGGCCCATGGGCAGGAGGCCCAAAACTTGGCATCTGCCACAGTAAACCCTGGGCAGGCGGCCCAGCCCAATGCAGCAGCAGCCCTTATTGCACAACAGGCCCAAGCTCGAGCCTAGAATTTGGCAGCTGTTGCCAGCCAAGCAGCTCAGCGGACCCAAGCCCAAGCCATACAGCCAACAGGCCAAAAAGTGGCAGCCTAATGGCCAGGAGGACCCGCAACCACACAGATCCAAAGACTGCCCGCTCTAGGCTCAAGCTTTGAACCTGCAGTCCACTATACTTCTACCACACATGGAGACGCCCATCGTCTAAGCTCTTCCAATCCAAATGGTGATCACCACCTGCCCTAGCAGGTCGCCAATTTGACGAACCCCATTGCGCAGTAGACCACCTTGGTGAACCAACTATTCGAGCACATCGAGATGCAGCGCGCCCCAGATGAGGTGTCCCGAAGTAGGACAAGGGTGGAAGAACTTGACTCAGTCCAACGACGTCCCTGTAAAAAGCCGCTCAGCCCACCACAAACCATGCATTCGGGTAGTGTGCACTCTCTTTTGGGCCATCGAGGAAACGTCTTCTCCTGCCCAAATGCACAAAGAAGTGTTCATTCCCGACTCGGCTCATGAGTCAGTGTGTATTCGAGGTTGAGTCCACACTCCGACGAGCACTCAGGACATTCCAGGCGAAACGTCCATACGAGGCTAGGCCTATAAGCAGATCCTCCTACGAGGCAACGGAGCAGGCAGTCGCATCATGCCCAGAGAAGAACATGTGAGCAGTCCAGCTCAAGTTCCACTGGCAGCCCCCGTCCAGAGCAACTGGGAGCAGCACAAGGTGAACCACGTACACTGCAACTGCGGCACAGACGAGCAGGACGAGCCGAAGAGTAACATGGACTGGTAGGTCAGTACTGGAGGCAGTTAGAGGCTCCGCTGCCTTACCAAGTGAAAATTCATGAGGAAGTACAAAGGCTTGTAGCAGAGCAGCTGCGCAGATTCCAATGCATTGACACTACCCATTAGGGTAAGCTCTCCAACGCGAGAGGGTAAACGAATCCCCCGACACCCTTCAGGTTAATCCAGAATATCCAGACGTGGATGGGTGGTACGATTGCTCAGTTTCCCCTGAATGCAGCAACTACATGTGCCGGACGACTCCCAGAATTGGCCACGATAGTCATTCCACTGGAATAGACTTAGCCAACTGAATGATTCAATTCCGTGGGATCCCGGGTCTCTAACTGGAAAAGACAATTAAGTACAGAACCCCTGCCCATGAAAGATGTCATGTGAACAAGATGGTCCGTCCTTGACGTGCAAATTTACATGAGTGGCTTGATTTCAAAGTGTTGCAACACTAGTTAAGCGACCTGTAGGATCAAAGCTGTGACTCGGAAGGATATGATTTCAAAGGAATGACTTTCGCCTGCACCTCACGCCAAAGAATGCCTCCGAGAGCTAGGGATGATGCTTGAAGTGGTTACACAGGTCGTCTGCTTTTGTAAGTAAGACGCCCGGAAGAAGACCCTACGGCTATAAGCCCAAGGCAGCTCGTAAGCCGGAACTTACACCTGCTATGATTACGCGGACTCGCCTACTTATTTACAAGCAGCGCTTCCGGTCGACAGTCTATTGGTTTAAGTTTTTCTAGGACAAAGTCGAGTGTCACGACTATAGTAGCTACGCGGACCTCCTCTGCTCGCAACGAGAAGCATGAGTCTGACCGACGACTTTATAAGTAAAAAATATCGCAACGCGCCCCAGGAGAGCCAAGGCTCAAGAAGCCACTAAAGTCGAGTGTCACGACTATAGTAGCTACATAAACCTCATTTGCTCCTAACGAGAAGCACGAGTTTGGCTGACAGTTCTATAAGTTAAAAATCTCACATTTTTCCTCTTGCATGTAAAGCTTTAGAAGCCTTAAACCTAAAACTGAAGCCTAAAGTGGCCGCGTGAGCCAACTGCTCCATCGAAGTAGCCAACTCAACTGCCCGCCCTACGACAAAGTTTTGCAAGACGCTTCAAGCAGGCAAGGCTCTCAAAGCCCCGAAGACAAAACTAAAACCTATGTGACAACGTAGGATTAACTGCTTCATTGAAGCAGCTTACCCAGCTGCCCGACCTATATTAAAGTTTTGCAAAAGACTTGGTGAAATGGAAAGATGAAGCAAAAAACAAGGAAAACTGTTTATTAAAGTTCAAGCAAAACAGAACAAAAAGAAAAAAAAACCCTAAGTCTAAGCAAAAAGACTAATCCTTAGTAGCTTGCGCAACCACTAGTTCCTCGACTGCCACGCCTTCAGCAGCCGCACCGCTCCCAGCAGCTAAAGCTTCCATCAGCTCATCCTCAACCACCTCTGCCTAGACTGCTTGACATTCAGCTGCTCCACCAAAGGCAGCCTCAAATGAGAAATCAAGCAGATCAACTAGAGAAATGGAAAAAGTCTCGAAGTCCTTCTAGGAAAACTCATAATCCAACGGCCTGCCCTGAAGATGGTCTACATAGCCAAGCTTGTAGAAATCGGCCTGACAAGAAGCAAGCGCCTCGTGACCAGCTTTCTCATTCTTCAGCGGTGCATTATCCTTAACAAACCCAGTGTGAGCACCCTTCAACTTATCCAGTTCATTTTTCAGGTTCTCGCTAGCAAACAACGCACCTTGCAGATCCACTTCATTGGACTCAAGCTTACTGGCAATCTCTTTGAGACGAGACATTTCAGCATGCATGAAGATCAACTCATTGTCCTTGGCAAAACAAGCAGATCGTAGCTCCGAATTGACATGCTCAAGGACCTCGACCATCGGAGAAACATGATTGATTTCCTTCTCTGCAACTTCCAACATCGCTTGAGTTGCACTAAGCCTAGCATTCAAATGAGATGCCTCCTCACGAACGATCTCCAACTGCAAAGAAGTGGGGGTAATGACATCAGACCTCTTCAAAACGGCAAGTTCAGATTCGAGCTTCTCAATCTTTTCAACAGTCTACCGAAGTTGAGCCACCAATGCCATTTCGGCCTCCTTAGTACACTTGACACCATTTTGATCAACGCGCATAGACTCAGCTGCCAGGATCAAAGTCTTATGCATTGTAGCAATTAATGAAGACCTTCTCGAGTAGGCAGGACAATTCGTAAATGAGTCTGAACGGATGACAACTTTCCCAACACTATCAACGAACTTGGCAAATGCATCGACGTCCTCAAGCAGGTTAGCCTTCAGCAGCGCACAAACCTCAGGAAACTCTTCAGCCTCAAACTTGGTGGATCCCTCACAACTGCCCGTGCAAATAGATCTCATATTCTAAGCAGACGAGTCAGTCACTACAGAATGATGAGTAGGCCTAGGAGCCACTTTAGCAGCAGAATCCACTTTCCCGCTCTTTATAGCGGTGAGCCTTTCAGAAGCCGATCCAGACTTAGCTCCCGACGGACGCTTCGAAACAAACCCGGACACCGGGGGCACCACTGAACCCTTCTGTTGGGCAAGTCTCTCAGCAATGGATGCAGCCGCCTTCGGAGTAGCAGGTTTCATAGGCTTAGACTCAACGGTCTTCTTCGTCCCCTTGGGGGAAGTTAGATCAATGATAAGCTTCTCAACATTAAAAGAAGTCATTGGCTTCTTCTCGGTTGAAGGCTCACGAGCACTTGAGGAATATCTTTTCTTTCCACCCTCATTAGCAGCAGGCTCTACAGCAGCGATCAGACGAGCTAACGCCTTATCCTTTATCCGCTTTATCTCTTCCTTTGGAGGCAGGCCACATGTCTCCTGACGAAAAGGGTTGAGCAACCAGCGCCACTCACAGTACTCAGCAGGAATGCCCAAGGCGACGTGCACTTTCTTCATACCTGCTGAAGTTCTTGGAGTTTAGCCAAACAAAAAACTCAAACATGAACAGCTCAACAAAAATTGAAGTCATGGAGTAGCTCAACAAAAAACTCAAACAGGACAAGAATGAAGCAGTTTACTTACCACTAATAAAGATAGTCAGGACACACAGCTCAGGAAAAGAGTCAGACTCTCACTCTCTATTCACCTTCAAGGTGTCTATCGCCCAACCATGATCACCTTTGCTAGAAGTATCGAACAGCCTACGGCGAAATCTTAGCAACCCAACACATTCCTTGTGGCCAATCTCAAAGAAGTACCAGAACCCATTCATGGTCAAGCCAAGATCAAAGAACTTGCTCAAGTTCTAGAATCCCACCATCGGCATTTGGGGAACATTGAGCAGGCGCACATTTTATGGAGCAGATCACCTCCTGGAAAATATTGGGGGAAGGCCCGCGCCTTCTTCCCCTCTTTCTTCCATGCTTAGCAGCCTTGAAGACCCAGCCCAAGCCGGTCTCCCTGCGTCCCAACACGCTGATCCCCTTGGCCCGAGCTGAGCCATCTACCTGGCCCACGCCAGCCGACCCGTGCCACGCCACCAAGCAGTCCCAAGACTCCCAAAAAAATTCAAGAAGAAAAAAATTCAAATTTTTCTTACCTTGGTGCGGCACAGAAAAGAAGGAAGAACAACGACAAACGACTTTTCGCAAGGACGAGAAAAGAAGAACACTAGGGGAGGGGGAAAAAATATCATCTGGCTTCTTTTTCTTGTTGGAATAATGATTGTTCTCCAAATTTATTGAATCCCCTGCTTAAGGCAGAGTTAAATAGGTATTGGGGGCAATTATTTTCCTTTTCCTAGAAGAAGTCTATGTTCAAATCAAGAAAGAAGATCAAGTTCAAATTGGGAAACAACTCTACAAGCCCAAGCAGCTTGGGATTTCTACACCTATTTCCATTTCCATACGAGCAACACAGTAGGTGTGGGGGCATTTGTGGAGCCAAAAATAATCCCAAAAATTCTAGAGGTGACACGTGGACTTTTATTAAAAATGACAAGATTGCCCTCAATAAATGGGCAAGCTTCTCAGATTTTCCTACGCGCAGCTCACACCCCTGAAGGGCTCAGTAGCTGAACACAACTGCCCATAGCTCACTTGCCCGTGGTAAGGAATTAAAGATAAGGATTAATTACCCAAATCCTATCTTTAATACATTCCTAATTAAAGATTGACTCCAATCAAGTAAGTAATCCTAATTTAAATCAATTAAGGATTATTACCCTATTATCTGAAGATATTATCTCCTATTAAATATCTTGGGAATATTTAGAGAATATTTTCTCCAAAAAACCTTATATGGTCAGCCATAACCCTATAAATACCCCATATTCTACCAATTTTCAAGAGCTTTTGCAACCCTAAAAAGCCTTTAAATACTTTACTATCTCAGAGAAACTAACTTAGACATCGGAGATCCGTTGACCTAACCCCCCAACCTCGTGGGCGCGTGAGGCTTAGGTCTTTGATCAAAGGTGTTAATTGTTTTGCAGGTGCATTTTCGTCAAGACGGAAGACGACAAAAATTTGCATCCACAATGATGGTTGGTGGTGATGACGACAACAATGGTAGTGAGTGGCGGCGACGGCAGCGACAGAGGCCAGAACGACATGTGATGGTGGTGGCAGTCATGATGGTGGGTGATGGTAGCTGGTGGTAACCACTCATAATTGAGTTTTTTTTTTGAATTTTTTGAATTTTAAACTTGCACTCATAAAAATTTGGAAATGGTACCTATTTATATGAAATTTAAACTTGAAAATTGGAGGTCCCAAATTAAATTTTTTTTTTCCAAGTGAAAAATCTAAATTCTATGTGTATGAATCCAAACAAGGCAATTGGTGCATATCAATTTATAAATTCTAACTTTTATTCAAATTCCAAGTTTATTTCTCTCATGATCTCATCTAAACATAATATAAGAGTAAAATCTTATTAGATGGTTCTTAATTTTGCCAATTTTATATTAGATTCTTTGTATTAAGTACAAGAAAACCCATAACTACTTGCAATTATAACTTATTTCTCGTTATATGGAAATTACAGTCAAAGACATATATATCAATTTTTTTATAGAAAGGAATGAGTCATTAGCTATAAGTAATAAATACAATTGAATAGAGTGCCAAGGCTTTTTTTATATTTTTTTTATTTTAGTACAACGATATTTTTACACTAGGAGAGGGGAAGTTCGGCTAAGCCACACAGGGCAGCTTAATTTAGTATCGAATTCGCCATCCATGAGATTCAAACCTAAGACCTCTGGGTGCAAAGGTTAATTTTAGTATTTCACTTTTGGGTTAAATAACATGGAACATAGCGGCCAACCATATGCAGCAAACAACTCATGAGAGATATTGGAAAGTGCAATGCTAAAGCCAACACCATGCTCGTTGTTGGAAGAAGGAACCAATCTCCTCCAAATATTAAAGAGAAATATTAATGTTGACACGAGAATTGACATTAAACTGTGAGGA
Organism: Malus baccata; assembly: GCA_006547085.1. Lineage (NCBI taxonomy): Eukaryota > Viridiplantae > Streptophyta > Magnoliopsida > Rosales > Rosaceae > Malus > Malus baccata. The sequence continues at coordinate 69,613 of VIEB01001123.1, forward strand.
ATCAATCTCATCCTCTAAGTATTAAAGAGAAATTGATAGTGTTACACTTTGAGAGTCTCATTTTCATTTCTCAAGTATCATATAACAAATACATGGAAGCTCATCTTCCAATTATCTATTCTAAAATTGAGGAGGGATTTGACTGTAGCTGTTTGCTACTTGATTTTGTTTTATTTACACCACTACCATCATATTTGTGCCTGAGTTGGGGGTAATTATTAAAAATTAGGAGGGTAATATTGTCTTGAATAGATTTTCTATATTTACAGTTTTGCCAGTTTTGTTGTGAGATGGGCCCTTGATTTTGCATTATTTACGTTTTTACCATTTTCAGAAGGCAAGGGCTGCACATGCAGAGAGGGAGATAGGTTTGGGATGGCAGGGAGGGAAAGAGACATGGAGGAGTGGGGCTGCCAAAAAAGGGGTTAGGGTTGATTTTTTCTCCTCAAATCAAGGGTTGGTGTCGGTGATTGAGAGATTGAGAGGGATGGGAGAGAGACAGTAACACACGCCTTCATTTCCCTTTCTCAAAGTCAAACCCTAGCAGCCACACCACCCACTATAGCCGATCTCTGCAATAGTGTTGGCTCCTGCTTCCGAAAACCAAAACCGCACAAACCTGGCCTCCATTTCTGTAACTCGAAGCTTCGTCTCTCTAGGTCAGATGGACTGGCCTAAACATCAAACTGTCATCAAATGGAAGGAAATAGTGGAGCGGTAAGTTATCTAGATTCTGGAGGTTCTATGTTGTTGTTCTAGGACATGTGTGGATCAGTCGTTCCTCTCTTTTAGTGTATGCATGTGGTTATACTCTTTTAGGTGTAGGTGTCTGATAAGAAAGCAAAGGCCTGGTATGCTTCCAAGGGAAACATACTCTGAGACTTCTGCAAAACAGGGCTGCCATGTAGATGATGCATTCCAGTGTATAGCCAAAAACGCGTTGAAGAATGAACCTGAAGAAGAAATGTAACTACTTTTTGCTTAGCTGAATTATCATTTTGTTTTCCAGTCACTTTTCCCCAAAAGTTTCTTCTTTTTTCAGCTTTGAATTTAGTCCCTCTCCAATTATTTTAGGAAATATCTGTTCGTGGCGGGAATTTCCGTAGGGGATGCTTCATGTCCGACGAGCACACAGCTCACCGAGAGGTTGGCGCCGGTTGATGCTTTTTGTCGGGCTCCTGCTTTACTGGCGGGCTTGTCAGAAAGGCTGAAAGAGAAGGACAAAGTTAACTTTGAAAGGTGCCTTTGTGAGGCCTTAGGTGTAGGCCTTGAGGCTCACAATCAAGATTAACCTTTAAGTGCTCAGGCGTGCCACTGCCATCTTCAGCATGGCAGATGTAGAATGAATGTTTGAGTTTAATTATATATTCGAGAGACTATATTAGTTATTTAACAGGTGACTTTGTGGGGCCTTAGGTGTAGGACTTGAGGCTTCCCATAAATAACTAACTTAGTACTCGAACACATAAAGTTCCTTTTCTTGGTTATATGGGTCTTATAACCATCATACTTCTGATTACCAGAGCACAAAGAGCAGAATGAATCCAAATAGGTGCCTTTGTGGGGCCTTGAATAGGCCTTGAGGCTTCCCATTAGAACCCATTCTATACTCAATGTTCTTGCCCGAAAAACAGGATGAATCCAAATAGGTGCCTTTATGGGGCCTTAGGTGTAGGCCTTGAGGCTTCCCATCAGAATTCATCCCGTCCTCGAACTTTATATGGTAATCATAATATAACAGCAATAAAACTAAGTGACAGGTCGATTACATGCGCCCCAAGTAACTTCGAACTTCTTGTTTGTCAAAGCTTGTAGTGGATGGGTTAAGTCCACATCAGGTTCTTTTTATGCCTTGAGGCCAAGGACTTTTTAGGGTGATCAAATCTTATATGCCCGAGGGCTTAGAACTTAGATCTGGCTTGAACTGTTTAAGACATATTCAAATCGGATTCAAGTGCTGAGAGAATATTTTAATAGCCATATTACTAGAAATAACTTGGATACAACTTGTAGTATACAACATATTGCTAGGCTAATGAATGAAAAGACAAAAGCAAAGAGGGTCGGGCAAGGCTGATCATCTTGCAACTTCCTATCTTTGTGGTTTATCAGAAGGTTTGAAAGCTTAGAAAAAGGTTTGGGAGATGAGTTTACAGAAAAGAAATCGATACTACAGCAAGAGTTGAACAGGGTAGTAGAGCTATTACAAAGGGTTTATCCCGAAGGGGATGAAGGCTTGGACTGACTATAACTTCATTTTGAAGGCAAATCTGGCTTTGAGCAGAGTTTGTGCTTGTATTTGTTTGTTTGAGTGTCCCTGATTCTGACTTCTCCCTCTCCTTTTATAGACACCTTGGTTTGGCCTCCTGTAGCAATAATCCTGCCCGAATGCAGTTTGAAGGATAGTGACTCATCAGCTATTTACTTGTGTTGCCCTTATAAAGTACTTTTTGGGCTGATTAGCTACCACTTGGACCTTGGGTAGGTGAGCAAGTGGTGCAAATGATCTGCACCTAGTCGGGAAATGCCTTCTCTGCTTTCTGGGTTTGGGCTGAGCTTCGGGCTTTTCTTTCTCTATTTGGGCTAACTCCCTTCTAAGCCCAAAGTTTAAGTTTTAACCCAAACAGTGCCCCCTTCAATCAATTTTCAGACTGGAATTCCAGGCGCCAATATTGATTAAATAGGTCTCTATTAATACCCACGTCTTTCGTTCTCGGGATTTGCACACTTTTCAAAAGTAACCACCGCCTTCTCTTCGGTTAATCCCATCACTCCCGAATCTCCTGCATTTTTCTTATTTCCGTGATTGAAAACTGCCTAACCCTCCAGTCGCTTCTTCCTTGTTGTTTCATTCCCAAACTTCATTAAATGGCTTCAGGATCCAGCCAAATCCATCTATCATATGAATCTGGCGAAGGTATCGTCATTTTGCGCCATTTACTCAATGGCCTGCATTGCCCTCGAGCAGGTTTGTATTATGAGCTTTTCTTTGAAGTACATGGAGTACAATCGTTGGGTCCTGCATGGATTTCTCAAGTCCCTGCAGTGATAGAGGATAATATGCCCAAGGACAACTGGTTTTCTCCAAATCCCTATTTGGCTAAGTTGGGCATTTCCTCATCAAAGTGGTTTTCGTTGATGAATGATTCGGCTTGGGTCCAATGGATTGACGAACTAGAGCCAATTTTCAAGAAGAAATGGATGAACAATGGCATTTATGAGTTGATAATGCTCTTAAAAACCACCATTATTCCCAAGCCCGAACTGCTTGTTTCCTCTCTTCTTTTCTGGAACTTGGGCACAAACACATTTGACTTTTGCATGGGTCCCATGTCTCCGACTATTCTAGATATGGCTTAAGTCTTCGGGTTAAGGCCATCGGGCAGGATAGTAGACGTTACTTAAGACTGGGCTCTCTCATCGACTGCTGAAAGCTCAGGTTCATCCACATCCTTCCTCTTCTTGGAATATAACTCTGCAACCTTCAAGAGTTATAGGACCTCGTTCAAGGGATTCATCCCTTTCGTAAAAGAAAACTTTAGAGCAGGTTCTTCTCGTGCTGATAGAGATCAAGAGCACATGTATTTCCTTTTATACTGGCTCAACAAACATATCTTCCCCAACAAATCTAAAAGGGTGAAGGTTGAATAGATCCCCTTGGTGGAAGCTCTTCATAACTTCAACGATATGGCAACAAGTCCATTCCTCCTTTCTCATCTTTACCATATTCTCTTCGAAATGACTCAAGGCGAGCCATTTGAGACTAACCTGAATGGACCCATATGGATGATACAAACATGGCTCCAATGGTACTTCCTAAAGTTTCGGGCTGCCAATTTAGAGTTCCCGGAAGGTGTAGCCCATGCTCGAATCCTAGCCGAAGCTACTCCTACTGACCACTCCACCTTCGCCTGTTTTTATTTCTTCAAGGTTTGTAGGACTCGATCAGACCTGGAATGAGGTGCATCAATTTTGAGAAGATATCCTTGGTTTTCTGACCAGGCCTTTCAAGATGCTCCTAGGGAAGATGCCACCTCTTCTTATAGAGAAAAATTTATTAGTTGTATCCAACCGAGAGATATGGCCTGGGGAGTCCGGGGCAATCGGTACGATTAAGGGTTGGAGGTGTATCACCCCAACTTTTGCAGCAGGCAATTAAGCTTTAGGCAAAGCATCCATATCCCATTCTTTGACTTTGTTCATTATGGCACTTCCTTTCGTTTAGTATCTCCTTCTGAGGCGACCTTTAGAGCTGCCCGATGCAGTCTTGAAGTCATGAGTCAGGCTGCCCGAAAGTCCATCATCCTCAATTTTGAATGCACTTCACTCTTCTCTTCTTGGTGGGAAGACAAATGAACCAAGAAATATGGAGGAGACTTGAGAGAGACTCATGATCGCCTGTTCGGTCAACTTTCTCTCAAATCATACCCTAGTTCAGGCGAACTTGAAAATTGGAAGGAGATGATTCAAGAGAAGAATCGAGTTCTTCTGATATGTATCCTTTCTTTTTATCTTGATTCCATAATCCTTCCCCTAAAACCCTTTTAACTTTTTCCCTTCTTAACCTTGCAGCCCAAGAGATGTTGAATTAGTATCTACTGAGTCCGAGGATGACTTAGCTGATGCAGCAGTTCTTCATGGAGCTACGGCAGAGGCTGAGATGCGAGAAGCTGGAGAAGGTGGGGATGTTTCAGAAGATTCAGGAGCTGAAAAAGAAGCACCTGAAGCTACCATCCAAGTGTCTAAGCAAAGGAAAGCAGTCGTGATTGAGGACTTAGATTCTGATCCTGCATCCCCCCTCCAAGACTGGACGACGAATTCCTACTCCTACTAGAAAGAGTAAGAGAACCAGAACCGTCAAACCTATCAAGTCTTCAAACCTACCTGCTCCAGTTGTTGAGGCGGGCAGAAAGAAGCAAAAATCTTCAAGTAAGTTGTGTTCCCTTCTGTTAGGCTGCCACCTTTCTTCTTTATCCAGTTACCTATGTTTTTCTTGAACACAAAACCTCAAGCATCAAAGAAACCAACCATCGCCTCCAAGGATTAACCTTTAGGAGCTGCAATGTATAAAAAGGCTGAAGAATTGAGAAACCTCACCCTTAAAGAACTTGAGGTATAGTCTATTTCTATGTCTGCATAATCTTTTCTGCTTGTTTGTGAGCCTGAGCATGGTTACTTGAATCAGGCTGTAAGAAACAAAAAGCTCCATCCACCCAAGGTCTCTTCACCACTTGCTCAAGAAATGAACCTCTCCCCCTCAAGGGTTGATCATTCAGAGGTATACTTCATTTCTCAAACCTTAGGTAATTTCATGATTTTTTGAGGTAATGTTTGATCTTTTTCTTTTTTCTGACTTCGTCCAGGTCGGGGTCTCTGCCTCCTTGCCTAGTCAAGGTTCTCCTTTGATTTCTCCTTCTGTCATGGAGGCAACTCCATCTTCTCAATTTGATCCATCCACGGGAGTAATGTTGCACTTCGTGGATGAGGATAGTAATTTGGTGAGTAACCATCCTTACAGTGAATTCCCGTACATTGTTTCGATATTAACTTCTTTTTACCTCTTCCTCAGCCTCCTTCAATCCAAAATCCATCAGGGGCCACAAGAACAAATGACGAACCCATAGTCCCTGAGATTCCTGTAACTTCAGAAGCAACTACTCTGCAGGTGTTTGCCTGCCCGACAGTTACCCTTGATAGACTTCCTTCATCCTTTCAGGGTCGAACTCTGGTAAAGAGATATTTCCTTCCCGTTCTTCTCTTACCAGCTACTTACTAACCATTACTGCCCTTCCTGGGTGCTTTCAGGGTATTGCTAAAGGTTTAGGCGCAGCTTCTTCTTCCCCCGTTAGTGGTAGGGAGTCTTCCCCTCAACCAGGAATCAGTACTCTTCCTTGTAAGGCTCCAAGGCTTAGTCAGGTATATTTCTTCCTCCCCAAACTTTCCTTCATTTCAAATTGTCTATTTAACAATCTGATCTTCTTTTGGTCTTTGTAGCAAGTTCCTGAAGAAGCTTCTCCTCCTCGCTTGGTTCGTAAACCAAAACTTCCCCTACCTCATTTAACTATTGGGAGTGCTGGGATTGCTCATCCTGGAATGGAGAAGGTCGGAGAGCTAAAAACTGCCCAATCAGTAGGCGCTACTTCATTAGAGGAAACTGGAGTGCAAAGTCCCCCTCCTGCTTCTCTGGCTTCAAAAACTGCTAAGTTGCTCGAACTGTTTGAAAAATTCGGGCAGCTCGAGACAAGGCTGAAATCCTCGAAGCATTATTCACCTTTGGGTTTTCCAGAGCAGAAGCGAGTTTTCCAAGAGTGGGCAAGGAAGGATTTCTCTACTTCATTTAGCCTTAAGGCCCTCATGATCTGGAAAATGTTACAAGTGAGCTTTTCAAAGCCGGCCAACTGTCCAAAACCCAACATGATTCCTTCTTCTCCTTCTTTGAAAATCTGAGGGCTCTTCGGGATCAACATAATAGGGCAGAAAGACAGGCCAATCGTGTAAGATGTTTTCAGGAGAAGGAATCAAGCACTTCTGCTCAGGTAGACAAGTTGATGAATGATGGTTCATTAACGAAAGAAAGAATTGGGGTGGTGACTGCTGAAATCCAAAAACTAGAAGAACAACTGGTTATTCTCAAGGCTGAGCAAGCAACTATCTGGACACCCTCAAAAATTAAATCGAAGAAGTGAAGAAGACAAACTCAGAGTTAGAGCATTCTAGATTTCAACTTGCAAATAGCCACATTGTCCTGGCCGAACCGAGTAGAATTTTTACAATTATGCAGACATATCACTCCTGAATAATCACCCTGAGTGAAGATGTAAAATTATTAGACTAGGATCAATTGTAACCCCTCTCTTAGTGGAATGAACATGTACTTTGTCTTTTGCTCGCTTTTGCTCACTTCGCTTCTGGCCCCTATCCAAACTTCTTTCGGGCAATTCTTTACCCCCTGTTTACTTTCTTCTTTATTTGAGCGAGGGTGTTGTGATGACCCGAGATCCATCTTCCCCTTTGTCGTACCAGCCGATGACATTGGCTTCTCCATCTAAACCAGATGGATCGAGTTGATAGGAGCCTCCGGTAAAGGATTGGTATCAACCATCATGCTAGCTTGTGGCTTGTCAAGTAACAACTTTCCCTTCACTATAAGGTCTTGCACCCAATCTCTGAACTGGACACAATTAGTTATAGAATGGTTGAAAGTATAGTGTAACTTGCAATACTTCTTTCCCCTCAGTTCTTCTGGTTTGGGCATCTTTTTTGTACTGTCGGGCACAATCACTATTGCCTGCACCAGTTCTTCATAAATCTCAGGTGTTTTGGTCAGATCGAACAAATAGCTCTGATATTTGGAAGGTTTCATGGGGACAAAGCCTTCATCGTTCATCACGAACTTCTGGTCCTTGATGGGCTGAACTAATCCTTTCACCGTCAAGGGTTTGAAATGCGTAGTCATCTTAGTAGCACACACCTCGATCTCCTCTTTATCATGATCGTCCTCCTGTTCTAGCCCAATTTCTCCCACCTCCACATGATGAATTGTAGCTTTGTTTTTGTAGAAGGGATGAGTTTTGGACGTATGCTTCACTTGCTGTTCTTCTAACAATAGCTTTTCATATCTTGTGGCAGCAATGACTAACTCATGTAGCTCATTAAATTATGTATCATAAAATCTCTTCCTCAAAGGTAATTTCAGAGCCCTTTGAGCAATTGATATAAGCTAAGCATGGTTAACAGGGAATTGGCACCTCATTCTTGTCTTCCTGAACCTCATCATGAAGTCCTCTGTGGACTCATGCTCGTATTGTTTGACTTCAACCATATCATTAATAGTCATTTCTGGTTCTATTCTGTAAAATTGTTCATGGAAAGCCATCTCCATTTGCCCCCAGTTGGCAATAGAGTTAGGGGGTAATAGAGAATACCATTGGGATGCAAGTCCTACCAACGAATTCCCAAACAACCTTAACTTGTAGTTTGGGTTGTCTTCATACGCCACACAATGATTAGAGAAATTGAAAATGTGATCTCTAGGGGACACACCGCTGTCTTCACCCGTGAATGTTGGGAATACGGGCATCTTGAAGTTGGGAGGAAATGGATTCTGTTCATCAATGTATTCAGGATAAGGCTTTTGATAAGTAATCATGAAAGCTGGGCGAGCTCGTGGTTGAGCGTTTTGGACTACTGCCCTTCTCAATTCGGCCAACTCATCCCTTAGTTGTTGAATAGCTATATTATTCTGGAAAAGAAGGGTGGACTCGTCCTTCGGGCTCCGGTCATTGCCAATGAATACCTCTTTCTTCAATTCAGGCTTTTTCCAGTTGGTTTTCTCTCCCTTATGAGCCAATGGGGGTGGCCTATAAGGAAGAGGTTTGTCTGGGGCTGCAGAGCTTTCTTTTTTGCTGGACTCTCATGTTGTTATGGGCATCCCATACTTTGTCCTCTCCTGCTCACTTTGCTTTCTGTTATTAAATGTTAACAACGGGAAGCTAAGAAACTCCTTCCCCAGGACCGGCTTTATCACGGGTTGACTTCCTTCAGGAACTACTTTCTTCTTTCCCTTATCCGTTTCTTCTTCTAGTAGTGGAAATAGGGGAATAACTGGCTCACTTCTAATGGTAACCTGGTTCATCCCACTTCCTTGAGCGCCTTTTGGAGTGGAAAACTCCAGATCGAGCCTTCTTTGTAGATTCCCTGTTAAGGTACATAATCTACTGACCTCCCCCTTGGTCTCCAACGAGATTTTTCCCATGCTTCTCAATACTTGTATCATAGTAGCCTGCAATTCCTCATTAGTTCCTTTTCCTTCCGACTTCCCAGATGAAGATGGGCTTTCTAGGACCACCTGTCCTGATGGGGAAGAAAGATTTCCTGATTGATCTGTCATTGGTAGTAAAAGTTAAGAAGAATCGCTCTTCGTTTTCTTTCTACAAAGTGTATGGCTTTTCTTTTTGGACATGCAAGATCTACACGAATGATATCCCACCGGGCGTGCCAAAACTATGTTCGTGGCGGGAATTTCCGTGGGGGATACTTCCTGTCCGACGAGCACATAGCTCCCCGAGAGGTTGGCGCCGGTTGATGCTTTCTGTAGGGCTCCTGCTTTACTGGCGGGCTTGTCGGGCAAGGCTTGTCGGGCAAGGCTGAAAGAGAAGGACAAAGTTAACTTTGAAAGGTGACTTTGTGAGGCCTTAGGTGTAGGCCTTGAGGCTCACAATAAAGATTAACCTTTAAGTGCTCAGGCGTGCCACTGCCATCTTCAGCATGGCAGATGTAGAATGGATGTTTGAGTTTAATTATATATTCAAGAGACTATATTAGTTATTTAACAGGTGACTTTGTGGGGCCTTAGGTGTAGGCCTTGAGGCTTCCCATAAATAACTAACTTAGTACTCGAACACATAAAGTTCCTTTTCTTGGTTATATGGGTCTTATAACTATCATACTTCTGATTACCAGAGCACAAAGAGCAGAATGAATCCAAATAGGTGCCTTTGTGGGGCCTTGAATAGGCCTTAAGGCTTCCCATTAGAACCTCTTCTATACTCAATGTTCTTGCCCGAGAAACAGGATGAATCCAAATAAGTGCCTTTATGGGGCCTTAGGTGTAGGCCTTGAGGCTTCCCATCAAAATTCATCATGTCCTCGAACGTTATATGGTAATCATAATATAACAGCAATAAAACTAAGTGACAGGTCGATTACTTGCACCCTAAGTAACTTCGGACTTCTTGTTTATCAAAGCTTGTAGTGGATGGGTTAAGTCCACATCAGGTTCTTTTTTATGCCTTGAGGCCAAAGACTTTTTAGGGTGATCAAATCTTATATGCCCGATGGCCTAGAACTTAGATCTAGCTTGAACTGTTTAAAACATATTCAAATCGGATTCAAGTGCTGAGAGAATCTTTTAATAGCCATATTACTAGAAATAACTTGGATACAACTTGTAGTATACAACATATTGCTAGGCTAATGAATGAAAAGACAAAAGCAAAGAGGGTCGGGCAAGGCTGATCGTCTTGCAACTTCCTATCTTTGTGGTTTATCAGAAGGTTTGAAAGCTTAGAAAAAGGTTTGGGAGATGAGTTTACAGAAAAGAAATCGATACTACAACAAGAGTTGAACAGGGTAGCAGAGTTATTACAAAGGGTTTATCCCGAAGGGGATGAAGGCTTGGGCTGACTACAGCTTCGTTTTGAAGGCAAATCTGGCTTTTGAGCAGAGTTTGTGCTTGTATTTGTTTGTTTGAGTGTCCCTGATTCTGACTTCTCCCTCTCTTTTTATAGACACCTTGGCTTGGCCTCCTGTAGCAATAATCCTGCCCGAATGCAGTTTAAAAGATAGTGACTCATCAGCTATTTACTTGTGCTGCCCTTATAAAGTACTTTTTGGGCTGATTAGCTACCACTTGGGCCTTGGGGAGGTGAGCAAGTGGTGCAAATGATCTGCACCTAGTCAGGAAAGGCCTTCTCTGCTTTCTGGGTTTGGGCTGAGCTTCGGGCTTTTCTTTCTCTATTTGGGCCAACTCCCTTCTAAGCCCAAAGTTTAAGTTTTAACCCAAACAATATCTTATACCATCGGGACCCTAATTTGAGATAAGTTTCTGAATAGGTGAATACAATTCTATTGTTGATCAATTTAGAGTAATTTATTTACCAGTCAATTAATTTCCATCAAATCGTGATGCTAGGTATAGATAGCAATTATCTTCCTATTTATTCCGGTCCCATAACAAGTTGATATGTATACCCATTTTTAAAAAGGAGGAGAAGTACCTCTTGGTTGTAGTTGCTTTTGATTATTGGTAATTATAGTCAAGTAGGATTCCCTTGCCTTTTTAATAAAAATGTTCTTGCATTCAACCCTTGGAGGAGGTATGAGATTTTCCACATCGTTTAACACACTTTTGCCAGTTAAGGGAGCATTTTGCTCTTCAACTAAACCAAGATCTATTATTACCCCTCTTAAATTTTTAGAGAGGTTGTGAGCATGCACCATGAGTAAAAGTGGTGAGAAAACAATGGTCCCATTAATTAAATGGCGAGAGATCATTTTAACAAGCATGATTAATGTAGTTAATTAGCACTTAGCATCAGACACTCTTTTTACAGATGATATATTTTTCATTGGTAAGGAATCTAATCTTACGTGTGTACTTATCCTAAGCACTTAGGAGTGCTGGCCATGAGGTTTTATTGCATGAATGGATGATGAACGTGATATGAAATTCATGACAAATTAATGGAATTTACTTTCATTTAACAAAACTTTATTGTGGTGAATAATAGGCCTTCATAATTAAGATCTTTCATTTTATATTTTATTTCTGTTCGCGTTCCAGGTATTTTATACATTCTTTCTCACTCAGGTACACATTGATGGGAAAGAGGTGGCTCAAAAGCGAAGAAACATGGTGACTTTGAGGGGGAAAAGAAAAGAGGAGAAAACATGTACATTCTTCTTCCTTTTTCTTTCTGTGTGTTTTTGGGTGGAGGATGTGAGAGGTTGTTGGTGTTTGGCTTCTGTGGCTATGTTTGACCGTGTTTGTATTGATATTGTTATTCCTTTCAGGTTTGAAAGATTAACAGAGAAATCGTAAGAAACAGATGAAGGGAGGAGATTGAGCCGAATGATCTCGGTCAAACAACAATCGTAATTGTAAGCTCAAGAGTAACTCTTTTTGTGTTAGTTGGATGTAAGAAATTTTTTTCATTTGTTATTTCACTGTTCGCCCTCTGTTCTTATAATTTAGGGATTGATAGATTGTATTTTCCCTCTCTCTTGGTTCCTTTCTGCCATTTCTTTCTCTCATTGCTTCTGAAGAAACCTAACTGCAGGTTCCTTTTTCCATTTCCAAGCTTCTGTTATGGTTTATACTGCTGTATTTTCTCTTTTTGATGAGGCTTGATGTGTGATTAAACTAAATTATGTTTTGGGTTTGTGTATACTGCTAATATTCTTAGAATTCTTTTTGTCAAAGTTTGTAATTTCTTAAAAGTTATTTTTGGGTTGCTGAAACTAATTAATTTGATCTGTGTGATTTTTTGTGATTAGGAATTTCGGACCTTGGTAACTTGATTGATTATGAATTTGTGGGTTTATCTCCTAATTAGTATTCAAATTTAGTGCATATATAAGTCCGTTTCTTAAGAGGGATCTATTTTGAAAAGAAACAAGACCTTTCAATGTGTGGTTCAAACCGTCAAATTCATAAGTCTAGATGTAACTATATTCTTCAAAAGACTGGGCTAACTATGGTTTTACCATTTGGTTATTATCTTAAACATTTTGGTATTTACTCAAAAGCATTATATACTCATTTTCTTAGTTAGTTGACTTGGTAATTTCCTATTTGGGTTTGATCTAGCAAACACACACCCAAGGCTGCATAAGAAGAAACTTGGTGATGCCAAAAAAATCTTGGTGCGTGCCTCCTAATTGAAATCTGCTTGCTTACTTAATCAATCAGTGTGGTGTGTTTGTTTACAATTTAATTCCTTTTAATTGTGGCCGTAGCACAATTACTTGAATATACAGAATCGAAAGGGATGGTTTCTTGCGATATCTGTGTCCATATGGATTATAGCTCAGTGTTAAAAATGATGTGATGCCTGCCAGAAATAACAACTCTTTGAGCATCCGAATTTGTGGTGTCTTTGGTTTATAGCTCATTGTAATAACAACTCTTTGAACATCCTAATTTGTATGTGTTTGTCTGAGAACAATTGATTACTACAAAGTATAGAAGTAATTCTTTCTTCAGTGAAAAATAAAAGGAATTTTTTTACAAGGGTTTACCTTCTGTCCAAATTGAGCATGTTTGAGAATTGCTAATGGATTTACTATGTTTGGGAATTTTAGGAATTTAGATCGTTGGCGGGCAAAGTTGGTTCCTTGACATTTTGAGGTATATCATTATACACCCTGTTTTTTTATTCAAGGCTTAATCAAGGGGATATCTGACACACCCTAACCCGAAGATTAGGACATGTTGGCCGTCACGTGAGCGTGACGTAACCATAAGTGCAAGCGGAAACGATAATATAACAAAATACGAACCAACAAAAACCACTCATTGCAGTTATAAACAACCTAGCATTCTATGTGCATAAGAGTGTACTAAACACACATAAACAGAGCATAAGCGTCTAGGTGCAGTCAAGTAGGATCATAACTAATTTACAACACCCTCAGGTGAATCCTACATTTATTTAGTCTGTCAGAACGCCGAAGAAGTCCTCGTAGGCCACCAACGCCTCAACTAAAACCTGGAGGGGCGCAAAACAGAAAACGTGAGTGGGCGAAAATAAAGCTTTTTCAAAACATTTCATAAATCCACATATATAACCCCTCTTTGAAAAACCTGTATACTTTCCCAGAAAAATAATATATATAAGCATATATATAACTCAACCATCTCAATCATTAATCTCATAACAGATTCAATAGAAAATGTGCCATGTCAAACTCAACAGTTTAGTATGAATGCATTAACATAAATCAGGTGGAAGAATAAATCAACCGGAGACCCTACAATGGTCCTGTACGGCTGAATGTAGAGCTCAAAATCTCATCTAACCGGAGTCACCAACTGTGACCTGTACGGTCATGCCGGAGGCACCTAGTATGACCTGTACGGCACTACACTGCACATAAGTCGGAATTACCTAATGTAATCTGTACGACTTAATGGTGTAATAATATGCTCTAGTGCTTTTCTCATCAATCATCTGTGCACATAATCTAAGGTCACCTACCAGTCGGAACCTCTCTAATGGTCTATACGACTGGCATGTCGGAACCACCCCCGGTGGTCTGTACGACTAGCATCTACTTGGATCCAAGGTGAGCATACGATGCAGGGTGAATAATATAAGCACTAATACCAAGGTGCAGGTCATGAGTTCATCATATCTCAACATCATCATAACAATAATAAATACTCACCTGATACTCACCTGTGCGTCCACCGCACCAATTCATACATATGCACCATATATCAATTCATACTTTTCATATCATTTCATGCATGACAATTCGATTCACATTTCTATATACTTTCATATCATTTCTATGCATGACAAACCAAACCATATTTCACACTTCAATTCAACATACTTTTCATTTAAGTTGATTTCTGGGGAAATCAAGTATATAGGTATATATATATAAAAAGCAATGCCCACTCACTGATATGTTGCCGGGTCGTAACCCCCTTGACGCCCCTGGGTGTGCTCGTCCTCGTTATAAGTCTCACCTATAAGCGAAACAACTATAAAACGTCATTTAAGGCACATAAACGAAACTAGGCAATTAATTCCTCATACGATGCTCAATTTTGACAAATGAACACTCTAACGCGATCTACACAACCTCACGAGCATCGTAATATTTTTAAAATAATTTTTCTATGCCTCACGCGCCCCCACGCGCCTAATTGGGCACGTGTCTACGCGCCCCCCACGCGCAGCCACGTGCGTTGCACACTGACGGCACAGTAACGGCAGTTAGGAATATTCTCGGAATATTCCATTAAAAACTAACGGTTCCGTTAACGGCGTTAGGAATATTCCGTTAGAACTAACGGAATATTCCTGTTTCTTCTCCGATGGACTCTCGCCGGACTCCGGTCACCGGAAAACTGGGAAAATTTTCTATTCAACTAATCTCACTCATTTTTCGTCCATTTTTCTCGAATTTTATACCAAAATGAAGCATTTAACACGTACAATCACGATGGAAGGGTTTTAAACATTAAAAACCACGGGATTATACCTTCCAAAATTTCGAGAAATCAGCCAAACGTCGAACTAGGTGATTCCGACGTCCAAAACTTCCCAACGACACACTCCGAGCCTCCTTGGGACTTCCTAAAGCTCACTGTGATCTTAGTTTGGCCTAAAACACATCCACTTCAAAGATCATGAACAGTACAAATTCACGGCAACTTTAGAAACTAGGGTTTTCGAAATAAAACTCACCGTAAAGTGGTACCTACGTGATCGTGGAGTCCTCAGGAGTGCAATGGTGGTTTTATATCCGGCGTTGGTATTAGTTTTAGGTGGTTTTGATGGTTGCCCGTGTGTTCGAGGGGGTGAGAGAGAGAATGAAGGTCTGAGGAAGAGAGAGAGTGAATACGGGAAATGGGGAGGGAATCAGGGCATGAGGCCCTACCTAAATCCCAAACACAACATAATAAAACATACAAATGTAAATCTAAACCTAGTTTAAGTTCCTAACACTAAGTGATAATCTAATTAACAATAGTTTAGGGAATTT
This sequence comes from Malus baccata, assembly GCA_006547085.1. Lineage (NCBI taxonomy): Eukaryota > Viridiplantae > Streptophyta > Magnoliopsida > Rosales > Rosaceae > Malus > Malus baccata. The sequence continues at coordinate 84,895 of VIEB01001123.1, forward strand.
AGGTAAAACAAAAGTCAAATTTACGCACCTTAATCCCGTTTTAAGGGCATTATTGTAATTTCACGTCCTCGGAATTAAAAATTCCGGGACGGGCCGTGACAATATCCTTATTTTTGGACTTTCTCCTCTTTGAACAGAGAGTTAGACCTCAATTGTTTGTGGATTCTCTAATTTCTATGGTGTTTGATGTGTATTTTTCGGTTGTAGTGTTTTATGGATTTTTGGAATTTGGATTTAGGCTAAACTATTTGCACATATTTTTTATTTTATTTTATTTTTGAGTAATGCTATTCATACCATGTTTTTATACCACATTTCTATACCACCTTAGGTGGCATCTGATGTGGACAGCCACATCATTTGAAAAATTTGCAAAACCCAAGGAAATGAAGGAGAAAGACTCCTCGTATACCACAATCATCATTTAATTAACTAGTTTTTTTTAATTATTAGTTTATTAAATAATAAATTAAATTTAAAAATCTGATTAATTTAAATGATGTGGTTGTCCACATCATTCTTTGGTATTCTTTTTATGGTTTCTATTTCCTTGCTGAGAAAGGAACAATTGTGGAACTGGATGGGAACCTTCATTCTTTGTCATGTAACTTTTTAACAAGACACCGCCAATGTTGTGGATGACATTATTTTGCTTTGCTGGCTGCTAATTTGTTGTGTTTAATTCTTCTTTGTAGCTGAAGTTTTCTTTCGCAAAGCATTGACCGACTGTTGTACTCATATCTGCGTTTCATTTTGTAAACTTTTTTCCATACTTCAAGTGTATGTTTTGGAAAGGTGAAATTTTTGTGATGGTTTCATACTCTCTGCTGTCTTCAATGCACCGTCAAATCTTATTCCAAGGATGTTGTTTGAATATGATTTGTTAAGACGTCCCATGATTCACAATTTATGTGTCTTTCTGTCGAAATTATTCATTCATGTCCTACATTACGATTTCAAACTCCGCAGCAGCGCGCGAGCAATTTTTCAATAGTCATAAACAATTATAACGTATAAAGCCAAATAAATGGATCCCTTCTATTATTTTAGTCTTATAGTTTAGACCATCTCTAAAGGAGATGTCAAATATGTCAAATATGTCAAATATGATTAAAAGACATTCAGGTGTTCTACAATGGATATGTCATATATGATGTGGCATGTGAGTCATTTGACTTTTTGCTTTCTAATTGTCTTTTTTGACAACAAACATAGAGGAGTCAAATATATTTAAAAAAAATTAATGCATAGATCCCATTAACAACCAATAGAATAAAAATTAAAACTAATTTTGATTGTTTTTTAATAGTTAATGTAACTCAAGTCCAATAAAATAAATATTTGACACATCTATTGGAAAAGAAGAGGATTTAACACTTGTATTCAATTTACCACATCCACTATCAAATAAAATTTTAACATATTATATTTGACATCTCCTTTGAAGATGCTCTTAAGTCCAAATCCGACAAAACTTACCTACAACCAAAACATCAAAATGGTGGCATGGTGGTATCCAAGCTATTAGGTGATGCCATTTAGGCAAGTTAAGACATATTGGTGCATGATAATCGAAATATTGTCAATTTATCGTCCAGTTGTATGTAAGTTTCTTTGACGTGACATAATATTCTATTAAAAGCATAAATCTCAAAGTGAAATCCATGTGTTCCATATCAAAATGGCAGAGAGAGCCGTTTCTCCAAAGAAGTTGTGGGAATCTGTCCACTCAAGGACTAGACACAGCATGTTCGGTTCAACAGGTCTGAGGTCTGTAACTTCTCCAGAAAACAAAATGAAATCGGTGGGAAGTATGCGTAGACAGAATCCGTGACAAACTTTTAATACAAAAAAATATAACTTAATGGGTACACGAAACAAGCCAGAAAACAAAGGTTCACTAAACTGTGATTCATACATAGCTCATTGTCTGTTTGGTGCCCCAATTCTATTTTTTTTTTATTAGAAGTTTGTAAGTGGTTCAATTTCTGCATATTTTTCAATGAAATTCGGTTTTTTGACCAACCGGAGGAAATGAAAGTATAAGGGAACACTTTTCCTTAATGCTCCCACAAGCAAAAATGTTACGCAAACAGTTAAATGACAAAGGGGCAAAATTACATGCTACAATATGTTCATAAACATATGCAGACTCCATACGTTTATCAAGCACCGATACGATATATCATCACAACATCATCGATCTTCACTATTTAATACGTTATTACTGCGTATTAATACCTAATACATAACTTGTTAGCGTCGGTAGATGTTTATTCAGCCATTTCTGTCGATCAACACTATTAACATTTTCCAACTAAAAAGGTGGTGTAACATCCATATGTTAAGTCAATGGGGAATAAACAAATGGCGTCTTCAACCTTTACGGCCAAATGCGAATCAACACGATTAACATGTTTCATGTTAAAAAAACAAGGTGTAACAGAAAATTAAAAGTATTTAACATCCTTAAATTTCCTACCGGAGGAAGAGACTTGCACCCTTAACAAACTAAAAAAATAAAATCAACCAAAGCAAAGATTGCCATTTAAATGAAGCTAATTGTGGGACAAAAGGACCCCCAATGATCTAAGCATCACGGAATTATTGACACGCACCGATCCCGATATCCTCGGGATATCAGGATGGTCACGTGCTGGCCGACATCCGAGGGTGACGAAAGCCATTTATTGAGTGCAATTGCTGAAAATAAAGAATAGATAAAACTTATAAATGTAAAAGAATAAGGAATAAATAAGGTTTATAAATATAAAAGAATAAAGAATATGCATTTAAGGAACGTGCTCAGAGCATACGACTAACTAGAATACTAAAAGAAATAATATAAAATTAGATGAACAAAGGAATGGGTCCTACACCGAGAGGACTCGAAGATACCGAAGCGGAAGTGCCTGGATTGCCGGGATTGTACGCCTCGATCCTAAATCCTGAAGGGGGCGCAAAACAAACATGAGTGGACCAAGTTGATATATATATATAATAAAACAGTTAGCAACGTAATAACCCCCAGGTTTTATGAAAACACATATATAATGTTTAACATAGGTTTTCCGAAACCTAGCATGATGTGCAGTATCTCAAATCATAACTCATATATATAATAATCACTAGTGAATTGTCCGATAACCCCCAGGCCCCATGCCGGCTCCCCGTCTCTGAGCAGATAGTTAGAGGAAAATACACTTCAGGCCCCATGCCGGCTCCCCGTCCCTGTGCTAAATAGCCAGAGGAAACACACTCCAGGTCCTATGCCAACACCAAACCGTCGCCCGGGACGGACCGGAATCTATCCCTACGTCCCGTAGCGGAAAGGACCACTAGGTAAGTACAAAACCATTGAACATATATATATTGAAAAACAACTTCATAGTATAAAGTCATCCATCATCTATACTATAAAGAGGTGTTCGAAACATGTTCTAAATATCATATCGTCATCCATCAGATATTCTATAAGAACACGGGTTATAGGAAAAATAGTAATAATTCAAAGTAACCTCAGTAAGCATATTATCTCACAAAACGTTTCATAAAACGTAATCATCAAATTATGCTTTTCATGTATGCATTTCTACTATAAAACATGCATTTTTAGAAGGGGTCCACTCACAGTACTTAGCCGCCGAAAAGCCACGCAAACTAACGAACAAGAAAACGTCACCAATAATTGCCCCTAAGCACATAAATGGTACAATAAGTAAAACTATATAATAGAAATTGAATTTGGGAAAACGGACATTGGAAACGGATCCAGAACGTCGAATTACCCTAAGAAGGGTTTGAATTAAATAAAATAGGGAATTTGGAATTAGATGAGTTTAGGGTTTTAAAGGATTTGGGTTATAAAGGGTTTAGGGTGAAAATTGGTGGTTTGGGCCTAAGCCCAAACACACACACGCACCACACAAACACACACATGCACGGCATGCATATACACACACGTACACATGCACTTAAACACACACACACACACAAAAACCACAAAGGCCTTAAGGCCTCACACAAGGACCGGCCTTTAAGCCTTTTCACTCAAAACCGGCCCAAGGCCCTTTGGGCTGCTGAAAATAAATAATTAAATAGAATAAACACGGGCTGGGCTAGGCAGGGAAGGCCCAAAGCCTTGGGTTTTGGTGGGTCGCCGGATCCAATGGGAGAGAAGGCCAGAAATTCGGTCGGAAAACCATCCCACTTTAAACGGCCATAACTTTATCACTACTCAACGAAATTAAGCGAGACAAAAACGAAAGTTGTAGCCCTTGAAGAGACGAAGAGAATGATACCTCACACGACGTCTAACTCGTCGTAGTTTGGCCGGAAAATGCCTCGAAAGCCGCTGAGGTCGCCAGAAACTGGGTAAGATTCAAATGAGTATAACTTCTTCAATACTCAACGAAATTGAGTGAAACAAAAAGGGAAGTTGTACTACTCGACGAGACGAAGAGATTGATACCTTGTACACCAGCCAACTCGCTGTGGTTTGGCCGGAAATGGCCTCGAAAGTGGCAGTTTTCGCCGGAGCTTACTCCGTGTCGTCGAACTCGCAGGGCAGGGTCCGAGGTTCGTTGCGAGCCTCTCTTCGATGGTGACTCGGTCCTAGTGAGTCCAGGGGAAGAGAGAGATGCGAGAGGTTGAGGGAGAGAGGTACGGGATAGCTGAGGGAGAGAGAGCTAAGGGAGAGTTACGGGGGAGAGAGACGAAGAAGAAGGAAGAGAGAGATGGGAGGCTGGGGACAGAAATCAGGGGTGGGTCCCCCTTGGCTCACCAATTAAGACTAAAAATATTTTAAAAAAAAATGGGGTGGGGTGTTTCAATCTACCACCCTTATAAAAATTTCGTCCTCGAAATTTAAAATAACATACTACGCTGAAAATACTCGAAAATAGGAAGAAGAAAAATAATATACATATATGTAACGAAGAGATCAGGTAAGAGCGGTTATACAAAAGGGAAAATGCCACACCGTCGCGATCGGCTGCAATGATTCCATCTTTCGTGCTCCCAGACTCATACTTTCTTTCCCCATCAGTGTAAAAATAGAAAACATACTTTAATAAAATATAAAATCGAAAACACAAAATAATTTAAGGCCAGATAACGCCAACATAGATAAGTAATAACATATAGGCCAAAAACTCGAATCAACTTAGAAATGAAAACAGAATTACTTTTCCAAAGACATTTATAACGCCAAAACAATTAACTAGAGTAAAGGGAGTTCAAAATACTTATACTGAAAATCAAAACTGAAAAATAAGAATGGGTCTCGCCCAAGAATTTGAGATGTCACGTACTCCGAAAATAGATGTCACTTTAGGTCGAGTCCCAAGATTAACAATTCTGAATCTGCATCAGCTGCTGGAGACGAATCTTCTTGCCCACTTGCTTAACGAACCCAACAAATAAGCTATCGATATCACAGTCGGCCGCCCGTGATATCTATCACACATTTGTTGTCTCGATAAGCAAGCAGTAATTAACTGAGGGTGCACAATTTCACACGTCGAAAATTCAATACTCTGACTACTAGTTCACAATACTCATTTGTCAACCGGTGTTGTCTGTAGAAACTCTCGTATCAGGTCGCAACAGTGCCATACTCAAACTGAACAAAATAAGAATTGTCGTCGTAACAACTCCATCCATCATCAAGCATCATATCCTCCTCAGTTTTTCCAAATGTGACCAACTACTCCAGTGTTTCACCAGTAAAGAACCCTTTTGAAAATTGTACCTTGGGATTCAAGAGAAGTGGCTACCATGTTAGTAGTAGACCCAAAAGCTCAAACCAAGCAAGCAAAAAAAACGAGAAGTCATCTTCCTCAATACGCAGTACCTCTTGGGAACTGTTGTAGTGCTCAATCCACCTCTCCATTTTTGCTTAGTTGCAGATTTCAAGTCAAACAAGGTCAAAGTTGGTGGAAAGAAGAACGACTCGCAAATGGTCAACCTAAAAACAAAATAGTACACACCTTTCGAGAGAAGTGTAAAGATTGTCCAATTGTCGCCTCGATCGTGCTGAAGTTCCATCTCATAATGCCCCAAACAGATCTACTAGAAGTGTTTTAACAACCACGTACTCACTACAATAAGGTTCAGAAGTGAAGCAGTCGAAATATGCGTTGAGACGAACACATATCGTTGGAAAATAACCGATGTGATGCCTATGAATTCTAGTAAGATGGTGATACAATATGCTGACCTTCTGTACTAAAACCTTCAACCAACTCTTACTAAAAGACCGCTTAAACCTCATGCCCACGTGCTCTCGAACCGAAAGATCCTGGTGCGAGGTAGTGGAAAGCTACACTGAGGTGCATTGAGGCGAACACATCACATCATTGAAAAGATCTACCAGAGTATGATATGATGGCGATGAATTGCAGTAGGATAATGAATGGTAACCATTCAATTAGCGTGAAGATAGTGATGCAATCTGCTACTCATCTGCACCATAATCTTTCACCGGTCTCTTACCAAAAAACGACTCAAACTTCACACCCACGAGGAACCCTTTCTAGCAAGTCTGGTAAGCTTGTCAAAATATTATGCTCCCAACATTCTTGTCCAAAACGATAAGAATTGGGCGCACACTTCCGCCGAATCGATCGATCGTGAATTCCTCACTGATTGAGCGAGAAACCATGTCAAGAAGGCTAAAAGAACACTCAAGAATTTGAGAGTCAAAACAAGTCCATTAAAACTGGAGTATAAGATATCAGGATTTAAACCAGAAACCATGCGAAGGAAAATGAAGATGCAGAAATAGAAGTCACTGTTTATGATTATTTGGCTAATCATCACAGTAAGATCGACTGGTTTCTTAGCCAAAAGGAACAGGTCTAATCTCAAGAATAGTTAAGAACTGTTAATAAGATTTGACGAGGCCAAACACATTTCGAAATTCACAATACTTTGTGAGAGCTGTTTCAAAGTTCAAAAATTAAACATAGAACCTCTGAATCAACAGAATGACAAAGAAGAAAGATACAAAGCAGTCTGCGTATGCATGCAGTGACACGATTGCCTACCTTAAAGTGATGCCCTTGAGCAAACCAAAGCTCAATGAGTATATAGAAGTTCAGAGCAAAGCTCAATCTTCGTACAATGATGAATATGGTGGAATCTCAAGCCGTTACACTGAAAAATTATAAATTTGAACAGTTAGTGGACAACAACACTGGTCAGTTGGGCTACAAGCAAGATGTTAAGTCCACCTCTACCAAAAAGTACGTGGACAATGAGCATTTTACCACCGAGTACCAGACCCAGGTGAAATTCAAGGAATTTGTTTATCCAAACAAATCTGGATTTTCATCACCTCAGTCAAACTACAGCAACAACAAGAATCGCCACTTCTTTTGGATTTTGGTGAGAATAGCGTCTGCTACCGAGAAGTTTCCCAAGAAAAATTTAATCTCTAGACGAAGTCAATTCTGAAAGGATTTGATGTGAAGTTAACGATCAAAGGTTCGTGAACTTGTCTTCATTATTGAGTAAACAAGAAGGTAATCGATAGAACAATCACCGAGAATTGTTATAAAGATTCACCCAAATTTCTTCGGTGGTAATGAGTCCGAGAACATTGATTTGCTCCCACTAATTACCACCTACTAACCGTCGTCACCACTAGCACTTACTCGCTTCTTTAGCACGCACTTCGAATATTTCAAGCAATTTCCAAGAGATATGACTCTGCCCGCCATTCCTAGGGAACGCATGTTGCAGAGTGGCATCGCCATTTCAAATCTACAGCTGGTCTTAACCAGAATTCCTCAAATTGAGATTTCTAAAACACGTCGCTTCTAAGTAACACCGACTTTGCCTGTCATTCCCAGGGAATGCACGTTGCAGAGCATCGATCCGAAGTTGAAAGTCGTCAAACAAATCAAACACGTCACCGATGAGGCACAATCCCGACACGAATTCTTGTATATCAACCAGAATGTGACAATTCAAACAGAGAAAGATTCGCATAACTGCGTCGAATGGCACCAAATCTAGAAGTCCTGACATCCAAATGATGTCAAAACCAACACTCTACGATAATAGAAGAGAATCCTAAGTATGCTCTGAACAAATCACGCTCTGATACCAATCTGACACGCCCCGATCCCGATATCCTCGGGATATCAGGATGGTCACGTGCTGGCCGACACCCGAGGGTGACGAAAGCCATTTATTGAGTGCAATTGCTGAAAATAAAGAATAGATAAAACTTATAAATGTAAAAGAATAAGGAATAAATAAGGTTTATAAATATAAAAGAATAAAGAATATGCATTTAAGGAACGTGCTCAGAGCATACGACTAACTAGAATACTAAAAGAAATAATATAAAATTAGATGAACAAAGGAATGGGTCCTACACCGAGAGGACTCGAAGATACCGAAGCGGAAGTGCCTGGATTGCCGGGATTGTACGCCTCGATCCTAAATCCTGAAGGGGGCGCAAAACAAACATGAGTGGACCAAGTTGATATATATATATAATAAAACAGTTAGCAACGTAATAACCCCCAGGTTTTATGAAAACACATATATAATGTTTAACATAGGTTTTCCGAAACCTAGCATGATGTGCAGTATCTCAAATCATAACTCATATATATAATAATCACTAGTGAATTGTCCGATAACCCCCAGGCCCCATGCCGGCTCCCCGTCTCTGAGCAGATAGTTAGAGGAAAATACACTTCAGGCCCCATGCCGGCTCCCCGTCCCTGTGCTAAATAGCCAGAGGAAACACACTCCAGGTCCTATGCCAACACCAAACCGTCGCCCGGGACGGACCGGAATCTATCCCTACGTCCCGTAGCGGAAAAGACCACTAGGTAAGTACAAAACCATTGAACATATATATATTGAAAAACAACTTCATAGTATAAAGTCATCCATCATCTATACTATAAAGAGGTGTTCGAAACATGTTCTAAATATCATATCGTCATCCATCAGATATTCTATAAGAACACGGGTTATAGGAAAAATAGTAATAATTCAAAGTAAACTCAGTAAGCATATTATCTCACAAAACGTTTCATAAAACGTAATCATCAAATTATGTTTTTCATGTATGCATTTCTACTATAAAACATGCATTTTTAGAAGGGGTCCACTCACAGTACTTAGCCGCCGAAGAGCCACGCAAACTAACGAACAAGAAAACGTCACCAATAATTGCCCCTAAGCACATAAATGGTACAATAAGTAAAACTATATAATAGAAATTGAATTTGGGAAAACGGACATTGGAAACGGATCCAGAACGTCGAATTACCCTAAGAATGGTTTGAATTAAATAAAATAGGGAATTTGGAATTAGATGGGTTTAGGGTTTTAAAGGATTTGGGTTATAAAGGGTTTAGGGTGAAAATTGGTGGTTTGGGCCTAAGCCCAAACACACACACGCACCACACAAACACACACATGCACGGCATGCATATACACACACGTACACATGCACTTAAACACACACACACACAAAAACCACAAAGGCCTTAAGGCCTCACACAAGGACCGGCCTTTAAGCCCTTTCACTCAAAACCGGCCCAAGGCCCTTTGGGCTGCTGAAAATAAATAATTAAATAGAATAAACACGGGCTGGGCTAGGCAGGGAAGGCCCAAAGCCTTGGGTTTTGGTGGGTCGCCGGATCCAATGGGAGAGAAGGCCAGAAATTCGGCCGGAAAACCATCCCACTTTAAACGGCCATAACTTTATCACTACTCAACGAAATTAAGCGAGACAAAAACGAAAGTTGTAGCCCTTGAAGAGACTAAGAGAATGATACCTCACACGACGTCTAACTCGTCGCGGTTTGGCCGGAAAATGCCTCGAAAGCCGCTGAGGTCGCCAGAAACTGGGTAAGATTCAAATGAGTATAACTTCTTCAATACTCAACGAAATTGAGTGAAACAAAAAGGAAAGTTGTACTACTCGACGAGACGAAGAGATTGATACCTTGCACGCCGGCCAACTCGCTGTGGTTTGGCCGGAAATGGCCTCGAAAGGGGCAGTTTTCGCCGGAGCTTACTCCGTGTCGTCGAACTCGCAGGGCAGGGTCCGGGGTTCGTTGCGAGCCTCTCTTCGATGGTGACTCGGTCCTAGTGAGTCCAGGGGAAGAGAGAGATGCGAGAGGTTGAGGGAGAGAGGTACGGGATAGCTGAGGGAGAGAGAGCTAAGGGAGAGTTACGGGGGGGGAGAGACGAAGAAGAAGGAAGAGAGAGATGGGAGGCTGGGGACAGAAATCAGGGGTGGGTCCCCCTTGCCTCACCAATTAAGACTAAAAATATTTAAAAAAAAAATGGGGTGGGGTGTTTCAATTATACATCCGAGCAATATTATGAATGGCTGGATCAAAAGGGCTTCTCATACTCCTGTGGGGTTGGCTGCTCCCAAGGCCTCAAAAAGGCTGCAAAGGTAATTTAAGAAGTATTAGATATGAAAATTAAACGAATGGAGAAACATTCTAATCAATCAGATTCTGTTGCTTGGAGAGAAACATGTTCTTACATCAAGTATCACCAATTTACAATTCCTATCTCAAGTGTGCATGCAACACATTCAAACGAATAAGCAGCTGAAAGGAAAGGAAAAATCTCCCTGAAGACTTTCACCCACCATCGCCGTACTGAAACAGTTTGAAATGTGTATAAAAGAAACTACTTATTTGACTCATTGTAAGATTCAGCAGACCAAATGCTGCCAGAATTGATTAAATATCGGGACATTTGTGTCCCAACTTGTAGGTAGTTGGTACAAGGCATGTAACAATTAAAAGCACATAACCTTATACATGTTCTGTTCTAACACACACAATAAAAATCCAACACCATCCCAGCAGAACTTGACAGGTATTTGAGATTCATTAGAAAACAAACAAGTGATTAAAAAGGTGGCATACTTAATGGTATTTCTCCCAAGGCCATGTATATCGAATCATCGTCAGCAAGAGCCAGCTGAAATAATAAGTAAAAGAACAGAAATATCAGTTGTATACTGTATGCTAAATTACTTAGCAGTGCTTTTCCATTAAGCAGCCAAGGCCAAAAGACCAAATGGGCAATTATGCAATAGAAGCACATGTGCAGTTGTATAAGTTCAAGTAATCCATTTATATGTTTTTGAGACCAAATAACCACCAGGACAATGGATTCATAAATAAGTTTCATATCTGCAGAACTAACAACTTAATCTAGCAACAAATGTTAGTACCTGTCCGTTATGAAGGTCAATTTCATTATGCACTGGATTAAGATCCCCTGGTACGGTTGAACAACTTGGGAAATCAGTTCCCAGCAACTCTGAAATCATAAGCCCATAACCATCTTGAACATCAGGGATATCATTAGGATTCTTCGCATGGTTGGTAAAGCCATCTAGAGGAGTAAATTCAGCCCCTGTCCTGTACATTGAACAACATGAAAACAGAAACATAAATACATGTAAAAGAAACTAAGAAAGAAACATAAAAGTACAAACTACTAGCAGCTTTACTTGACACACCCAGAAAGAACTTAAACTGAAGGGAGAACTAAATCAATCTCATGAACCGGAATGCAGTTAGAAAAAACTCCTAAAAGAAGGTAACTAACCCACTGGGGAAGAAATTTGTAGAATACGATTCTCAATTACTTTGCGTAGGCAATAGAAATTCGTGGATTATGATTTCAATTAATTTCCATAAGCATCACTGTCATCCAACTTGTGTTCCAGTGCAAATGATCTCCAGCCCCCACTAAGCCCCAGTTCTCGAGCCAATGCAGCGGCGTCGTACTCATTGCCTTGTTCATCCTCCAGTACCATATCCGAGCCCCTTTTTGAGAGATGTTCTTCGCAAAATCTTTGCAGGAAGCCCCTTGAAATCAAAACAACATTCTCAAGCAAATAGATTAGCAAATAATAAGATGTCTCCCACAACTTGAATTGATACTGGCGATATAGATTAAACGAGTAACCGAACCATTGTTTTGACGAAAGAAAGATTCTCAGTTTGTAAATTCTTCATATAAGAACAAAGTCTGACTTCCTCCATAGGCCTCGCATTACTGGTGCAGCAAGCCAACATCAATCAAGCAGCCAAAACAATCCATTCAACCTTCCACAAAAAAAGATGAACTCGACCTCTACCTCTTCCTCAAAGGCGGAAGGTCTATGTCAGCCTAAAATGAGTCCCCAAAAACCGAAAAGTCATCCATAAATACCTCAACTACATGTTCAACTAACCCGGTAAATATGCTCATCATGCAATGCTGAAACGTGGCAGGCGCATTGCACAAACCAAAAGGCATTCTTCTGTATGCGAAAGTCCCAAAAGGACAAGTAAAGGTTGTCTTTTCTTGATCCTCAGGGGCAACTGGAATCTGGTTGTACCCTGAGGCCATCTCTAACCGAGGGCTAGCCAGAGGGCTCGTTTTAGCCCTCTGGCCCTCCAAGATTCTCCAAGATATTAATATTTTAATGAACAGTACAGGGCCATATTTGCATCTATCTCCAACCGAGGGCCAAATGGTCATAGGGCCAAACATAATTTATTATTTAAAAACTACAACTAAAATGTTGTTTAAGTTTCATGTTGTATAATTTTTATGTTGGTTAATTTTATTTAATGTTGTTTCATATTGTTTAATGTTGTTTCATGTTACTTAATTTAATTTAATGTTGTATAATGGCTTAGGAAGTTATAGGAAAAAAATAGAATATAAAAAAAATATGAAACAAATTTTGTCAAATAGAAGTTATAGGAAAAAAATGGAATTTAAAAAAAAATGAAACAAATTTTGTGAAATAGAAGTTATAGGAAAAAAATGGAATTAAAAAAAACCAAATTTTGTGAAATAGAAGTTATAGGAAAAAATAGAAGTTATATGAAAATTTTTGTAAATAAAAAATAATAATAATAATGTAAAAAAAAAAAATCAAATCCAATGCAACGGCTAGTAGCCGTTTTATTTGAATTTTTTTTAAAACAATCTTGTCAGTTATAACCGACAGGAATACACCATTATTTATAAAACGTCTTAACGTAAAAAGAACAAACCCTACCTCTTTAACAAAAAACTGGTATCCCAGGCCAACACCCCCAGATCTTCAATTTGAAGAACGCCATTTCCAATCCAAATTCACTGTATCTTCTGATAAACTCTATGAATGGAATATAGATGGTTTATCAGAACATGAGTTATTAAACAAACTCCAACACATCTCCATGGCAGCCAATAGCTATATCACCAACCATAACCTCAGTCAGCCCCAGGTTGTCGACCTCTTGGTCACTGGATTCACATGAATGCTTCATTCCTGGTGGGAAAAACATCTCACTACCGAATCCAAGGATCTAATAAGAAATGTCGTAAAGCAAGATGAAGAAGGATTACCAATATTTGATGAATATCTAGGATGTGGTGTCCCAGATAGAGTCAATACTTTGCTTTACACAATTATACAACACTTTATAGGAATCCCTTCAAATATAACATCTAGGATTCACGACCAACTAAGTAATTTAAGGTGACCTTAAGTGACTTTAGATGGTACAAAGATGTCTTTATGTCCAGAGTTATGCTCTGAGATGATAGTAATCAACCATTTTGGAAAGAAAAATTTATAAATGGATTACCTAATCTTTTTGCCTATAAAATAAGGAATACCTTAATAAATGAAGATGGTATTATACCATATGATAATCTCACTTACGGACACATTATAAGTACCATCCAGAAGGAAGGTTTAAAAATGTGCATAGATATGAAAATATCTAGACAAGCACAATTAGAAAAGGCAATAGCCAAGTATGAATTAGGAACTTTCTGTGAGCAATACGGTCTACCACCTATAGCTCCCTCCAACCTAAAGAAAAAATCCACTAATTTTAAGTTTAAGGCTTATAAACCCCATAAAGGACATTCCAAATATCATAAAAGAAAGTTTGTTAAACCAAACCCATTTTATGAAAACCCTAAGCCAAAACGATGGAAATGAAAGAGGAAATCCTCTGGAAATTTTCATTCTAAAGACAATAGTCACAAAGGGAAATGTTACAAATGTGGTAAAGAAGGTCATTACGCCAATAAGTGTAAGGTCAAGAAAACCATAAGTCAGATGAAGATTTCTGAGGAAGAAAAACTTCAACTTATCCAGGTCTTAGAACTTCAAAATACTGACAGTAGTCATTCATCTAAAGATGATCTTGGTTCTACCTCATCATCTTCCTTCCACTCTGCCTCTAGCAAGCAGTCAGCTTCTGATATTAAATTAGGATGTATTGATACTTGCTGTAAGAAAATATCGGTATTAACCAAACAAGAAGAACAAGAAGAATTACTCTTAGAACTAATAAGTAAAGTTGAGGACCCAGAACTTAAAAAGTTTTACCTCAAAAAACTTAAAAATTTGGTCTCCCAGCAAGATAATGGCATTAGCCAGTCACAGATCCAGAAACCACAGATATCTCTTAGCACTACTTTAGCCAAGTTTAGTAAAACTAGGAAAGATATCACGGTCAATGACCTACAAAGAGAAATTAATAAAATTAAGGACGAAATTAAGTTTTTAAAGTCCGAAAACCTAGATGTACGTACCCAACTCAATAGAGTTGAAACCCAGTTAAATCCAGAACCTAGCAATTCCACTTCTTCTTCTTCCACCCATCATACTGAGTCAGATTCTGACAATTCTTCGAAACATTTAGTTTTGAATCTCCTTCATAAAATTAGAATCCAAAAATGGTATTCTAAAATAACGATAGTAATCGAAGATTTTCGTTTTGAAACAATTGCATTAATAGATTCAGGTGCAGACTTGAATTGTATTCAAGAAGGATTAATCCCCACTAGGTATTTCCACAAGTCAAAGGAAATCCTTAGTGCTGCTAATGAATCTCCAATGGAAATCAAATACGAACTTCCTAAGGCACATGTCTGCCAGGACGAAGTTTGTTTTAAAACACCGTTTGTTTTAATAAAAAATTTAATTGATGCAGTCATATTAGGATTACCTTTCATCGCACTCCTATATCCTTTTAAGGTTCATCACAATAAGATTACCTCTAAAGTTTTAGGACAAAAGGTCACGTTTGAGTTCTGCCGTGAAACAGATCTAAAAAAACTAAGACATCTCCAAAAAAGTGGTACTTCTCATTTGTTAAATTTGATCTCTAATAAGACTAAACACCTTCAATTCTTAAAAGATGAACTTCATCATGAAAGGATTGAACAACAACTTAAGCAAGAGATTATATCCCAAAGAATCTTTAAATTCCAGGACCAACTTATTAAAGAGGTCTGTTCTGATATTCCCAATGCCTTTTGGCATCGCAAGCAACACATTGTTAAATTACCTTATATTAAGGAATTCAATGAGTCAAAAATACCTACTAAGGCCAGACCTATCCAGATGAGTCAAGAAGTAATGGATTTCTGTAAGGCAGAAATACAGGATCTTCTTAATAAAGGAATTATCCGAAAATCTAAATCACCTTGGTCATGTCCTGCATTTTATGTTCAAAAAAGTGCAGAATTAGAAAGAGGGTCTCCCAGATTAGTTATTAACTATAAACCTTTAAATGACGTTTTGGAATGGATTAGGTATCCAATTCCTAACAAAAGAGATTTGATAAAAAGGCTTAGTAAAGCAACTATTTTTTCAAAGTTTGATATGAAATCAGGTTTTTGGCAAATACAAATCTATGAATCCGATAAATACAAAACTGCTTTTGTTACACCCTTTGGCCATTATGAATGGAATGTTATGCCTTTCGGTTTGAAGAATGCACCATCTGAATTTCAGAATATCATGAATGAGATTTTTAATCAGTATAGCCATTTTACGATTGTTTATATTGATGATGTTCTTGTTTATTCAAAATCTATAGATGAACATTGGAAACACTTACATTTGTTTGTTAGGATCATTAGATCAAATGGATTGGTTGTGTCAGCCACTAAGATTAAGTTGTTTCAGACTAAGATTAGATTCCTAGGATACAACATCTTTAGATCTACTATCCAACCAATTGATCGTGTCATCCAATTTGCGGATAAATTCCCAGATCAGATTACTGAAAAAACTCAGCTTCAAAGATTCCTAGGTTCTTTGAATTATGTATCTGAATTCTATCCTCATTTACGTCAACAATGTAAACCCTTGTTTGATCGTCTTAAGGAGAATCTTCCAGCATGGTCTTCTATCCATACTTTTATTGTCAAACAGATAAAAAATCATGTCAAGACTTTGCCATGTCTTGGCATTCCAACTCTCAACTCATTTAAAATAGTTGAAACCGATGCCTCTGACATTGGTTATGGAGATATCCTCAAACAGCAAATCTCATCCGAATCACCTGAACAAATTGTTCGTTTCCATTCAGGTGTATGGAATCCTGCACAAGCTAATTATAGTATTATTAAGAAAGAGATTTTATCTATAGTATTATGCATTAGTAAATTTCAATATGATTTATTAAATCAAAAATTTTTAGTACGAGTCGATTGCAAATCTGCAAAACATGTTTTACAAAAAGATGTTCAAAATATTGCATCCAAACAGATTTTTGCACGATGGCAAGCCATATTAAGCATTTTTTATTTTGACATTGAATACATTAAAGGCAGCCATAACTGCATCCCAAATTTCTTAACCAGAGAATTTTTGCAGGGGAAGAATGTCTAATAAGAACAACACTTCAAATCCAACTGGCAGTAGCCAACAAAGAAGGCTTCCGGCCACCCTACCACCACCAAAATAGGAATCTATTCCCGATTCCTCGGCCTTAGCCATTACAAACAGATTTACTCCTTTAGGATCAACTATAGGAAATATCCGACCCAATTACCAAACAGCGTTAGTAAACCAGTATGATCCCTTCTCTTCCACTTACCGGCAATCGCCATCTCCTTCTGCAAGTTATACCAAAACATCTCCATATGTTATCAAACCAAATAAAGAGTATCTCTTTAGCATTCCTCCGAGCCTCCAACACCTTCAAACACCTGAGGACATAACCAAAAAGATCTTCCCTCCTAATTCCCATTTTCAACCAAGTGAATTTCACAAAACCCTTAAATACTACACTACCATACTCACTGAGACTTCTTCTGTCACCATAAAACCCATCTTTGATAAAGCCCCTGGCAAACAAGACAGAATTCTATACCATTCCATTACCATAAACAGATTCCTGTTAGAATCAGAATGGGGAATCCCTCTTTACCAACCTAAACCCTTTCAGAGTAAAAACTTCCCTAGCCATTTTAATCATTATAATTATTTTGATTACATATAGGCCTGGACCAATATCCTCTTACATCAAGCAGACGATTTCAGTCACTCATGGTTCATAACCTTTGACAGAAGTTTCAGACTTAACTTCCCTGCCTGGTTTCCCAGATGGTGGTCAGAACATGGTCTTCTCGCCAGCCTCTTACCAGATGAATTCATGCAAGTCTTATCAGACACCTTCAAGAAGAAATTCAATAGAACTAGATTCCCAGAAGAAATTCCTCTAATTACATTGCTCATGGCGAAGTACAAGATCCCATGGATTCTCAGATGGAACTACGAGATTGAATCCAAGTAAGTCTTTTGACAAAGAATGATCAAATGGTAGGACAAATTCAACTACCAGAAGATTATTGAAGTCGTGCTCAAGGATTTTCCCATAGATTCCAATCCATTACCTGCAGTCGCAGCTCAACCAGCAAAGGCGTTGCCTGAACCAACCACAGAAGAAATTGCATCCTTATCGGACATTAGTCCCTCCTCCTCAATCAAAGGCAAGGTTAGATCGTCCAAGTCTTCGAGCAGCTCTAAGAAGAAGAAGTCATCAAAACTGAAAGCCTTAGCCAAAATCTTCATGAAGGAATTACAAGAAGAAGAAGACAGTTCAGACTCTGGTAATTCCTCAGACGCTTCATCAAATGCAGTAGCAACCCAAGGAAACATTTTCCCGCCAGATTCCCAAGACCCGTATGAGTTTGAAATTATTTGGTTTTAACTTGTATTTCTCTTAAGTTACTCCCATGTAATTTAGACTTGTACAAATACCAATAGGAATACCTAGTATGTATTAGGAAATCAGTATGTCGAAGTTAATCAACATTTCGGGCAAATCAACAGTAGCAGACATGTTACCAGCCACAACATCATTACAAGTAAATCAGCAGTAGCAGACAAGTCACTATTCATAAATAGTAAAATCACTTTTACTATTCATTTACCACTCCAGACAGCATCATCGTGAATCCACAATGAAAGCTTCATCATTCCCTCTCCTTTACAGCCTTTGGCACATGGGATGGACAGAGGACAGCGGGATTCCCGGATCTAACTCAACTCCCATCTCCATATAAAAGAAAGTCTCAAGCTCAGAAGAGGGGGACTTTTAGTCGGAGAACAAAAACTCTCTGCGAATTCGAAAGAACAGGAGTTCAGTTCTATTCTCATATCTTCACTAGAAATATCAAACACTTGTATTTTAATTTAGAATCAAGGATGCTTGCGAGCTCCACCGTTTTTATTATCAATCGTCAGTAGACGGAATTGTAAGTTGATTTCCAATTTGAAATTAAATTATTTTCAGAAACTTATCTGCATCATTAATTTTAATTCATTATTTTACCATGAATATCACACCTACTTTCAATCTTGTTTTAATCATTTATGTTCTTATCATTGATTCAATGAATCTCAGATTTCCTATAGATCATAATTTAATTTTGATAAAATATATTGAGTTTCTCATATCCATATATATATTTGGCTTCCGCACCCATTTGGTATCAGAGCCAAGTGAGTGGTTATTGCATTAGCATCTGAATTATTTATTCTTCGCTTTCGAATTTTCTTACTCTCAATCTCCAGTTATCCTAACTGTTTATCTTCCTAGTGTTATTTTTCCCCATAAGGTTTAAGCAGTAAGTCGTCACCCAAACAGTAAGTCCCGGAGGATAGGGCCTGAGCGGCGCGCGTGACCCAGAGAGCTTGGTGATTAGTTTCCCTAGTAAGATTTACTTTTAAGATTTATGTATTTTGATTGTCTGAATTTTTTATTGTTATGAGTAGATTATTTAGATCTAATTCAATGGCTAGCACTAGCTCTAGATCAAATCTAGGAACTATACCTGATATTGTCAATGAAGAACAAAAATTTGAATTTCAAACAGACAGTAGTCTAGATTTTGCTGAATGGAACATTCCAAAAGTATCTTCAAAAAATATTTATAAAAAGAAATGGGCATTAGCCTCTTTTAAAGCTGAACACCATGTTAAGACAGTAGAACAAGCTTATGCTCTTAGTAAAGAACATGAAACTTGTCAGTTGTTTACCCCAGAACAAATTAATTCCCATAGGAAAAATGGTCATAACTATATTCATATAGGCTTAGTACAGATAGCTGCTAAACCCCTAACTCGTAGAGGCCTTAATACCTCTATATTGTTATGTCTCCGAGATGCTAGATTCACTGACTTCAGTGATAGTATTCTTGGTATGGTTGAATCCAGTCTTTATAATGGACCAATCCATTTTGACTGTTTTCCAGATCTTACCATAAGTCTATCCGACCCACACATGTTAAAAGCCCTTACATTAAATATTAAAACTTCAGGATACAAAGTCCTTGAAGGAACACAGCCTTTGGCTTTAATTTATAGAATTTATTATAAAGTTACAGGCACAAATATGAACTTTCAGGCTTTGACTAAAAGTCCTAAAGATTATACTCTCTTGATTCAAACTAATCAAGAGAATGCAAATATTAAAATACCAAAAACCATTAGGTGGTCACATCCGTCTCCCTTCAGATTGGTGTTTGATAAATGAAAGTCGGCCAATGGCCATCCAAAATAGTTTAGTAAACTTAGACAACATAGAACAATATTTTGATGGGACTGTCAAGATTAATTTTGATCGCCCTGCCAGACGGTCTTGCGAGTCTGTTCACTCACAAAGATCTTTTGCTCCTAGCAGGAATTCTTTTTCTGGATCCATGCCAACCGATAGGATGGGTCAGGATCAAGAATTGATAAATTCACTCACCAATAGGAAATTAAAATCAGTAGACACAGGATCGTCAGTCACACAACAAGAGTTAATAAACGACCTTTTAAATTTCAAACTCCAGTCACTTGAGACAAATTTTCAAGTTGTTCATCCGGTCTACCAAACTCCCTCTATTCCTCCTAAGGAAGAACAAGCATCCCCATCTGCTTCTGACATTGAGGCAGATCAAGTCCATCATCATCAGTTGTTGGTATTAACCAGAAAAGAACCTTTTAAATATGATCGTAAAAAACTTAATAGAGACATAGAAGCACCTGAAAATGTCCCTAGACGAAACATCTTCAGAATTAAGTATACTACTGAAGAAAAGCTTGAAATCTACCACGCTTGGAAGGATTTTATGCAAACCAATAGACTTGAAATATTCTTCTTCGACTTTGTAGAAGAACATTATGAGTCTGAAAAACAATTAAAGGTAATCACCAAAGAAAACTGGACCAGAGAAGACAAGACAATTGTCTCCTCCAGTCATCCTCCTCAAAAAACCATTCTGATTACAAAGGGTACTACCCAAATTCCGGCCACTCCTTTTAAAATTCCTAAGGAAGATTTAGGAGTAGCTAAACCTATCATTGAACAAAACAACTTTACCAATCAGAGTCTTCACACTATTGGTAAACAATTAGATAAAATTGAAACCAAAATTGACAACTTGTTAATCAAACCTCTTAATAAGGAAACACCCATTCTCAGTTTTCAAGAATTACCTTCTTTGAAAACCTCTACGTCTATTAAGATTGAACAAATGCTTAATAAGCTAGAAAAAGATAAATCAGTTCGTGTGATAAATAATCATCATGAATCTGATCACACTTCTCTGACGCAAGATTCAAAAAATAATGGTGTATTCCTGTCGGTTATAACCGGCAGGAATAACAAAACTATAAAAAAAATAGCCAGCCCGGGGTTGGCTGGCTGGCCGGAAGCAGCCAGCCCTTTGGCCTTTTGAAATTCTGTGGGGCCCTCCTAGATTCTCGAGCCCTCTGACCTAGCCCTCGGTTGGAGACGGTTTTAGGGCCATTTTCGACCCTCTGGCCCTCTGGACCCTTCGGTTGGAGATGACAGAATAGCCATCCAAGAAACAATAGAAAGCACGACCAGCCAATCTTTCCAACATTTGATCAATGAATGACAATGGAAAATGATATTTTCTAGTACCAGCATTGATCTTTCTATAATCAACACACATACGCCACCCTGTAGTCAAACGAGTAGGCACAAGTTCATTATTATCATTCTTCACAACTGTAATACCAAAACGCTTTGGCACCACTTGAGTTGGACTAATCCACTTACTATCTGAAATAGGATAGATCATCCCAGCATCCAAAAGCTTCATAACTTCATTATGAACAACTTCTTTCATAATTGGATTCAACCGACGTTGAGCATCAATGACAGGTTTTATTCCATCCTCCATCAAAATTTTGTGCATACAAATTGTAGAGCTGATCCCTTTAATGTCAGTTATAGTCCAGCCAATTGCATCTTGATGACTCCTTAAAATGCGCAACAATTTATCTTCTTCTGTTGATGATAAATCAGCAGCTATAATAACTGGTAGCAAAGAATCTGCACCCAAATAAGCGTATTTCAAATGTTCTGGAAGCACTTTTAACTCCAGTTTAGGTGGATGTACCTTAAGGCTGCAACAACTTTTTGGGTTCCCCCAAACTCTCAAAAACGTGCCTCCAACGTGGGGGTTGAAAGGGAACACTTTCCAAAGCTGAAACATACTCAAAAACCGCTTCATCTTCTGTATTTTTATTCTCAAACCCATGCAACACATTTAACAATGGATCAGATGTCAAACGTGGCACAATTTCAGCATGTAATAAGCTGTCTAGCACATCAACACGCATACAATCATGCACATCACCCGGCCTTTTGGTAGCTTCAAATAAACTGAACACAACAGATTGATCTTGCACTCTAAGTGTAAGTGTCCCAGCCTCTACATCAATTAACGTTCTAGCTGTTGCCATGAAGGGACGTCCCAAAATAATCGGTGTTTACATATATTCATCCATATCCAAAATCACAAAATCTGCAGGAAGATAGAGATTATCCACTTTAATAATTAGGTCTTCAATAATACCCCTTGGATAAGCAACTGAACGGTCCGCTAGTTGTAGAATAACTGATGTAGGCTTGATTTCTCCTTGTCCTAGTCTCTGAAAAATAGAAAAATGCATTAAATTAATACTAGCACCTAAATCAATTAAAGCACGTTTAAAATGAGAATTTCCAATTGTG
Organism: Malus baccata; assembly: GCA_006547085.1. Lineage (NCBI taxonomy): Eukaryota > Viridiplantae > Streptophyta > Magnoliopsida > Rosales > Rosaceae > Malus > Malus baccata. The sequence continues at coordinate 107,229 of VIEB01001123.1, forward strand.
CATGAAATTGTAAAACTCCCTGGATCTTGTTTCTTTGGGGGCAACTTGTGAAGCAAAACAGCGTTGCACTGTTCTGTAAGAATCACTTTCTCAAAATCAACGAGCTTCTTTTTCTTTGTGCAAACATCCTTCAAAAACTTGGCATAAGACGGAATGTTCTTGATGGCATCAATTAAGGGCAGATTAATCTGAACCTTAGACAAAGTCTTCATAAAATCTATCAATTATTGATCTTTAACTTTAAGCTTCAATCTTTCGGGATAAGGCATAGGTGGCTCATACACACAATCCACAACAATATCTGCACCATTTTCGGAACTATTAATGGGCTGTTCAGAATCTTTCGAATCGGCAGATTTTTCAACATTCCCCAAATCTGTTTTTGGCTGCGAAGCTACTCGCGAATTTTGAACGCAATTTTCATCCCTGTTATCAAAACTTTTGCCAGAACGTAGAACTCTAACTGCCTTGCAATCTACATCTCCCCTTGGATTTGGTTCGGTTTGGCTGGGAAATGTACCTGGTGCCCTTCCAGAAACCTGCAAAGCAATCTGCCCCATCTGTTTTTCCATGTTTTTCACTGTTGCCTGTAGATTTTGAATTTCTTGAGTGGTAGTATTTGCCAATTTTTCAATTGCAACCTCCCAAGCCGCCTTAGGTGTAGCAGGTTGTTGTACCTGCTGTTGAAATTTAGGCCTAGTGTGTTGTTCATTGTCCCACCTTAGATTAGGATGATCTCTCCAACCTAGGTTGTAGAAATTAGAATACGGGTCATATCGGGGCGTTGGAAATTGTTAAATGCATTAACTTGCTCTGCTGTAAAATCTGGAGAAACATCTTTATGTGGGGGCTCATAAAATCATGAGTTATCATGTTGCAACTGCTGCAGGCAGCTTGTAAGGACTGCTGTACAGCAACCTGTGAACCTGGTATTCTCTGTAATAACATGTCAAATTTTGCATCAAGCCTTTTCTCCATTTTTTTCAATTTGTGGTGTAACGTACGGAGAACCAGTAGACATCTCAAAAGCTGACCTAGATTGTGGCTGCTCAACTGCCCACTATTGTGTATCTGCTGCCATTTTTTCAAATAACAAACACGCCTCTTGTGCATTTTTATCTTTGTACGAACCTCCGCAAGATGCGTTGACAAGAGTTTTTGTAGTCATATTCAACCCTCTGAAAAATATATGCATTTGATTAGTAGTGTTAATACCCGAATGTGGACATTTTCTAATCAACTCCTTAAACCGCTCCCACGCCTCATGAAACTTTTCATTTGGTTTTTGGGCAAAAGATAAAATATGAGTTCTCATGTCAAGAGTCTTAGAAACCGGATAATACTTGTTTAAAAAATTTGTGAAGAGCCATCTCCTTACTTGATTTTTTAGTGTGTATGGAAATAAACGCAACTTAATAAATTCGGCTGAAAATCCCCTCACCAAAATGTTTTTGCACCCCATTAAAAATTCTGCAATGTGCATGTTAAGATCATCGGATGATAACCCATGAAACGTAGGTAGAATATTCAACATGTGCTGTTTTATTTCAAATGCAGTCCCTTTCTCCACTGCCGGATAAGTAATGCAACTTGGTATATTTGTTGTATGGGCTGTCAATGAATCACCCAGGGGCAGACCTGCCTCTGGAATTACAAATGTCATTTTTTCTTTGTTGTGCAGGTCCCCAGAAAAGACTGATTGCAGAAATGTCTCTGGCAGAGGACGAACCTTCTGCAAAGTTTGCTCCCTGCGTTTCCTCCTTAAATTCTGCTCAAGTTCTGGATCAAATGGAATCAATTTCTGCACTGTTGAACGGGTGCTGACCATGCACAGATTTCTGAAATCTGCACTGTTGTACTGTTGTAATCTGTAAAAATAAAATGAAAACGAAAATTAAATTTTTTTTTATATGTATGAACAACAATAACTAATTGAAAATCTGATTTGTAGGGATTATTTTAAATAATCCCCGGCAACGGCGCCATTTTCTTGATAGGATTTTTACTACTCATGTGAACGGGTTTAAATCTCCTATTTTACTTGCAAGAATCACAAGGTTATTGTAGTATAAATGGATCTCGCAAGGTCGTCTCCACTGGATTATTAAATAATTCGAACTAATCAGATTCCATTTAATTATTGTAAAGTAGAAATTGAAGTGATTGATTTTATAACCTAATTAAAATAAAAACGAAATTAATGAATTAAAATAACAATTTGCAATATTAGAGCTAGAGAGAAAAGAAAACAGTTTTGGGAGAATAAAATTACGAAAGCACTAGGATTCCACCATCACCTATCAATCCTATGAATTTTTACCAATTACTTATAATCGACACATGCCACTTTGAAGGTTAGATTTTCCTAATTCATATTCTACTTGGAACCTCCAACATAAAATGTATATCTAACATGCAACCCGTCTGGACGTTCGAATCAAATCTAAACATGAAAGACTCATTATGCTTTATAAAAATCCTTTGAAATACCATGCAATCCTTAAGACGTGATATTCATTCTAAGAGAAATTACAATTATTAATCACAAGAAGTCAGCGTCAATTTCAGGGAACCTTCCGACCAAAATTGCATCAAATTACTTTTCTAAAGATCCTAATGGTGATCAGGCATTACGGCAATTAGATAGTTTTTATCTCAGTGATTAACAATTCAAAGTACGCATGCAATCAATCATAAGCAATTAAATAAAAATCACATATTCATGTTAAGACTCAAGGCTTCGCCCTAGCAAAAGAAATTAGTTTCGCATATTCATAATTGAAATCATAAAAAATATATTCAAGAAAATGATTGAAAGAACCTTCAAGAAAAAAGTCTTCAAAACCCTAACAATTCTCTCTATCTCCAAAATTGCATAAAAGAAAGCGTAAAGAAAAATGGTAGACGGCCAAGCCATATATCTGCCAAGCCTTTCACACAAACCCTAGCAAAACTAAAATTAATAATAACCCCCCCCCCCCCAAACTTAGAAAACATAACCCTTAATTAAATGATAAAATTCGTCTAAAATCTGAACAGCCACGTTTTGACCCATAAGCTGCTCCAAAACTGGCCCAATATAGCTGGATTTAATGTTTGGGATATTTTGAACACTTTTCCAGAAGGCCACGAACCCATCCGAGGTCATCTTGGGCTCCAAAAACGCAATTTAAGCCCAAAAACGTCATTTTCCAGCACTGAGCACTGCTTCTTTATTTTATCGTCAGAAAATAACCGCTACGTGGAAAAATCCCAAATTTTGATACGATCAAGCTAAGTGACTCACGAACGTCCTTCAACTGGAATTACTCCAAAATTCATCCATTTGGTCCTGTTTTGCTCCAGAGGAAGTCGAAAGTCCTATATTGAAAATACAATTCAAAGTATCAAAATTCTTCCAAAATATTAACCAAAATATCCTAAAATTAGGGTAAAATATATAATATAAAATCTACTCATCAACTATCCATTCCAAATAAATGTTCATGTTAGTTCTAATATAAGCGAAAGAATTCGGTGCTAATGTTTACATAAAGGAGTAAAAATCCATATTTGTACAAGGCAGTGACGAAACTAAAAGGGGCTGTCCATCCCAAATGACGAAATTAACAAAATAAAACTAATGGAAAACGAGAAAATCAAGCTAGATGATGCGGCGATGGATATAATTGAGAGCATCTAAGAATCCGTATTGGCTTCGGAAACTTTTACAAGTGCTGCAACAATGAAAAGCCTTGTATGTGTTCACAAGAAAAGAAAAGGAATTTGTCCATTTTTTTGGGTCTCGAATGAGCACAGAACAACACCGAAAACGAGATATCTAAATAGAATAAAAATTATATGCAACAGAAATTGAACGGACGAATGTGAAGTAGGAAACAGAGTCTGGTTCTTTTTCTAACCTGGGTCTTGTTCGGAGAAGCAGTCAAGTAGGACATCGTCTTCGAAATGGTTGAGATCCCAATTCCTTTGACAGACAAACAGAAGAAATGACAGTTAGAAGATCGAAACTTTTTCAGAGGAGAAGAAGAAGAAATGAGCTGGATTTTTAGACGCAGACCTGAAGTTTCCTTCTGTTTTCTTCAAGCTGCTGGTTGCGAGCCTCTTCGAAGGCGGTGGCGGCGAACGAGTCGGCAATGGTTACCAGTTTCGGTTCGGAAACGGATTCGATACGACGGCAGAAAAGGGAGGTCGGATCGGTGGAGAGTGAGAACGGCGGTTAAGAAAACGAGAGTTGAGTCGTTGCTGGTAAACAGAGTAAGTGAGGGGAGTGGCCATCGATGCAAATGAGACTCACACGTAGGCATGAGTGCATGTGTAGGCTAATCGTGAGGGTCATAATCGTTGATGCATATCAAACTCCACGCATCAATTGCATATCAATCATAATTCCTTCTTAAAAAGAAATAACCTATACCACTACCTCCTTTATCTCACCCCCTTAATACTTGGGATAATTCTAAAATGAATTATGGGAAAGTGACAACAAATTTACAATACCTAAAATTTCACCACATACCAATATTCTGGAAAGAGAATCTCTCCAGATCCATTCCACTTAATCCACCTGACCGGAGGAACTGAGCCGTTGAAATTTGATCAAACGGTTAAAATTATTATAATTTTTAATGGATCCCCTGTTGTAGCCGTGGAATTAAATTTCAACGGCCCGGATAACCCGGTCAGTTGGATTAGGTGTAAGGAATCCGGAGAGAATCCCTTTCGCAATATTCCTACTTGTGATAATTTGGTTAGTCCACGTCAATAGAATAGCCTGGTTAACCATGTTATGTGACTTGTGATTTTTGATTAAAAAATTATAAACTCAATGCTACGACAAACCTACTAACGAGGGGGTCATGTTTAAAATAGGGATGTGCTATCCACATACCTCTTTTTACTTCTCACACACCCTTGTTAATTTCTGTCTGTTGATCTTCTTCAATTCATCTGATCCGACGACCGAAAGTCAAAAAGGTGCGAGAGAAGTAAAAAGACGTGTGTGGATATCAAATCCCTTAAAATATCCAGAGTTTGTAAAAGTGGCTAATATTTATAGGAGAATGTTCGAAAATTAGGCGCGAAAAACTTAGGACCCAAGTAGTTAAAAACATTTATAATTGGTCTTCAGGTCTAACCGCCCAATATAATGATATTGCCTGTATCAAATGAATTTTTTTTTTTCCCCTAAAACTAGCTAGTTCAAAAAAGATTTTGAGTCCCTTTCATGGTAAATTCGTAGATAAAATATAATTACGGCCAGGATTTTACCAAATACTAAGTAAAAATGGATGGTGCTATCCACACACCTAATTTTACCTCCTATACACTCTTTGTTAATTTTTGTCTTTTAATCTTCTTTATTTTGTTCGATTTAAAGATTGAAAATTAAAATTAATATGTAAAAACTAAAAAATAAAAATGTGTGAATAACACTATCCGTAAAAATTTATTGACATCCGCTATATTCTTAGATATAAAAATGTCTTCTTAACTTTTTAGGATTCTTGGTTGTTTGATCCAAGTGCAGTGCACCTAACTGTCACCCTTTTGGAGAAGAAAAATGTTAAGGAGATTTCTTAAAAAAAATAAATTTTTCATAAACTCTCTGTCATCTCATATTTTTACATAATATAATGTGGCATGAAAATTGTGCCAAAAAACATAAGTTCTCCAAGAATTTACAGAAAGTTGGACTTTAAAAAAATCTCCTTAACGTTTCTATTTAGAGAAATATGTGGACGTGCCTTTTTCTTCAATTAATTTGCAGATCCATATTTATTACCGTACACGTGCTTTTGGCAGTTTTAAATTTTTACGTCGTCGTGCATGAATAAAGCCATGGAGAATTGGAGACCAGCTTGTACTGTGTACCAAATTGTCCGTACAATGTTTGACTACTAAACAGAATTCATGCCCCGCACTTAGCATGTTAGTAGCTAACATACAAATTAACGAATAATAAAAGAGAGGTCTAACATTGCAACAAATTCGTAAGTTGAAATATAACATTGCAACGTTTAAAATCCAAACGTATGGATAGAAACTCAACATCCTATCCACTAAAATATTGGATCACATGCCATCTTGAAGAAACATTCCAGTTGAAAAGAATTTGTTGAAGAAACAAGAAAATGCCAGTTGAGAAGAATTACAGAACACAGTAATATTGAAATCACAGAGAGAACAAGTCTGGGCCAGTAGAACCAAACGTCATCCGCTGAAGGATGAACAATTAAGTCCCCTCGAATTTGTTGGCATCGTATATTTCTCAGCAATCTCGCTATACATTTGAGAAATTACATACCCCAACTTGGTGCCAACAGCAAGTAAAAGCTGCAGGAAAGAAATTACCCTGAGCATTAACTTTCAAACTATTTCTGCATATTAAAACAGATAGCCTGATAAGATTGCAGCGGAAAAGCTCGCTTACTTTATATGTTGCAATTTTACATCTTCAACAGCACAACCTGCCACCGCTGAGGCATGGTGAGTTCCATGAAAGTAAAACCCCCTCGAAGACTCTCATGAGTGATTTCATCGTCCAATGAGCTTGCTGCAAAATGAACATTTCATATTGGTACTCTCATAATAATATCACTCAACAGTTCATCGAGTTACTCGAGCGATATCAATTACAAACAAAATCAACAGAATTCAGATCACTGTGCATATGATTCAGAAATTACAAGTAGCCCCAAAACTATCAGTCTAAAATCTTCATAAGAAATCAATTACAGGAGTTCTATATATTATATTAACGTCGTTAACCTGAAAACAAGTATCAGGATAATATAAACAAAATTCCTCATTGTGCAGGAACCAATGAAATAAGTAAACTGCAAGATATTGAAGCAACAAATATGATAAATCTACCACTCCATTGTGATCAGGATAAAAAATCATTAGCCGGTTCGATTTCAATGTATTTCTCAACAACGTTATGACCCAATTCGGAAATTACATGCTAGCTTGAAAAGGCCTGTAAGGCAAGTAAATTACTGAACAAGGTAGAATGAGAAATGTAGCATGCAATGGCTGAAAGAAGGATGAAACAATATCTAAAACAACAAACACCACATATCTGGAAAAACATATCTTGTGCTACAGTACTTGGACTCTGTTTGTACCTACTGCACTACATCGTTCCAGTTGAGTAAGAGCATCATGAAAAATGACAAAGGATGCTAAAAGAGTTATATATGCCTATTGGAAACACAACGTATATAGCAAGTTGACTCAACTACTAGAAGAGGAAAGGAGGTGGAGTTTTAAAAACTTACGTTGCTTAATTCACTCCGACAGTAAAGTGGTGACACATTGCATAGCTTTGGCAAAGGGTAGATTCATCAAATTCTTGTAATTCCTAATCCCCAGCTCTATAAGGGATGTAAGGTTACCCAACAAGTCTGGTAAAGTCTCCAGTCCCTCAAGTAGTTGATATATAAACCAGTTAAAGAAAAGTGTTGAATTTGATGAGGCAGAGACTTGAGCTTTGGCCACCCTTTAAAATGTAACAATTCAAGCTGCAATGATCAACCTTGAACATCAGGAATGGAATTGAGCTCCTCCCCGAACCTGCCAATGGCGAATTTTATCAATTTCGGGTTTGTAGACCTTTCCACGGATTTCTTAAATTTGCCAAATTATAAAATCCCTAACTTAGCATTGCAACTGATGATTCTCTACCTAATTTGTGCAATAATGCAGGCATTTAACAGTTCATCAAGTTACTCAAGGGATATGAAATAGCAATTAAATAACCAACTGAATCCAAACCATTGTTCATCACGCGATTTAAAAAAACCGTTCAGAAATCACAAGTAACCTTAAAAATATCACCCAAAAAAACTTTGTAAGAATAATAACAAACGGAAAGCAATTGCAGTAAATCTATATTTATAATATCCGAACATGGTTTTACATGATCGCAAGTCTTGGCATTGCTCTTCCAAGTTTATAACAAGATTTGAATACCATGAACGGAAATTTAATACCTTGTACATCAGCACTTGGACTCAGTTTCCACTCATTGATTATCCTGAAAACAGCCACAGCATGCTAAAAGAAATATGGATGCCAGTGGGAAACGCACAACATATATAGCAAGTCAGAAGTCAACAGCAAAGTGTATTGATCAATTAGAAGAGGAGCAGGTGTGGCTTGAAAAGCTTACATGACTTAATTTAAATGCAAAAAGTTCGAGCCATTTGGATTTGTTTGTACATAAAATATGGAATACAAGTACTCTTTGGAGAACTGTGTAGCCATTCCCCTTAAAGTTCCATCCCCTGAATATCAAACTGTACATACTTTGGTTTTTCCACAATGCATTTGTTGTAGTTTCGCAAGGCGTTGCACAGCTTCATACACGACCTCAACTGATTTAAAAGAAGAGGGAGAAGGAAAAACAAACTTTGTCAACTAGTTTAAATTTTTGTGTAGTACTAGTGGAGACAGAATAAAAGAACAAAAAAGAAAAACATACAACATGAGCTCTGTAATATGAGAAATCTTAGGCCAATCTGTGCCACTGTCCTCGGTGCATCTTTCCTTCAGATGGGGATGACATCCAGAAATATAGAGTTTGTAAGTTGGCGAGGCGTTGCATAGCTTGGACGCTAGGTAAGCTCTTCAGATTATTGCAAGAAAAAATCCTCAGCTCCTTAAGGGATGTAAGGCTACCCAACCATTCCGGCAAAGTCTCCACTCCGTCAAATGAAAATAAGGAAAGTTTCTTTTCTTAATAAATATCAAAACTGGGAATAATTTTACCTTGTCAATATCTCTGATTGGACATTTTCCTCTTATGTACACACGATAGCCTGTAGAAGCTTCCACCCGCTTTAGGGAATTGCCACAACCTAGAGAAGGGGTGAATACATAAGAGTAAGCAACACAGTGGATCAAAATGAATTCTGAATTGAGAAAGCCGCCTAATGCAAATAGATGAAGTTAGAAAAAGTCAGTGGATAACTGACCCAGGAAGAAACAATGCCGTAGGCTGATACGTAAAGAGTGTTTTGGCAGTCTTCGTGTCCACAAAAAAGTGAACATTGTGACTCAACCTGTGGATAGAAGACCACCATAATTAACTCCCAAACTCCCCATACTGCATTGCGCATTCTAATCCCACATCAGGAGCAATACGAGTCTTCTGAGTGGAATACTACTGGGTATCTCTCAGGACCTTTAGGGAAACATGATTAAAGTTGAAGAATGATATTGATCCACCCATGAGCTTTGATCGGAATCCCAATATCCCTGTACAAAGATAACACCAAAACAACTTAAAGAAAAATAGAAACAACAAATTTCAATCTTTCTCACATCTTGAAGAAACATTCCAGTCATGGTTCAACACTTAGATTCACAATAAGTACTCCCACACCATTAACCGAGAAACTCTACAAGTCCTCTGGTACCTTGGAATTTGGAATTCTCGATTGTCAATTGAAGCTAATGAAGAAAATGCCAGTTGAGAAGAATTACAGAACACAGTATAATAAAATCACAAAGAGAACAAGTCTGGGCCCGTAGAACCAAAGGTAATCCGCTGAAGGATGAACAATTAAGTCCCCTCAAACTTGTTGGCATCATATATTTCTCAGCAACCTCGCGAGACATTTGAGAAATTACATGCCCCAACTTGGTGCCAACAGCAAGTAAAAAGCTGCAAGAAAGAAATCACACTGAGTTTTTAACTTTCAAACTAATTCTGTAGAGTATTAATAAAACAGATAGCCTGATATGACCACAGTAGAAAAGCTTGCATACTGTTTAATTGCAATTTTGGCAGCAGGAATACCTCTCCTCTAGCATTTTCGTTTCCTATCCCATAGAATTTTACATCCTCAACAGAATACCCTGCCACCACTGAGCCATAGTGAGTTCCATAAATGAACAAGTCCTCGAAGACTCTCATGAGTAATATCAAGGTCCAGTGAACTTACTGCAAAATGAACATTTCATATGGCTACTCTCATAATAATCTCTCTTGATAATTTCAGCAATAATACAGGTAGTCAACAGTTCATCATGTTACTCGAGCGATATCAGTTACCGACACAAAATCAATAGTATTCAAATCACTGTGCATATTACAAGTAGCCCCAAAACTATGAGTCTAAAATCTTCACAAGAAAGCAATTACAAGAGTTCTATAAATTATATTAACATCGTTAACCTGAAATTAAGTCTTGGGATAATATAAACAAATTTCCTCATTGTGCATGAACCAATGGAAAAAGCAACCTGCAAGAGATGGAAGCAACAAATGTGGTAAATCTACCACTGCCATTGTGATGAGAATAAAAAGTCATTAGCATGCAAGGGATGAAAGGATGGAATAATATCTAAAACAACAAACACCACATTTCTGTAAAAAAAAAAAAAAAAACATATCTTGTGCTTCAGTACCTGGACTCTGCTTGCACCTACTGCACTAAAACGTTCCAGTTGCGCAGTTTCAATCCAAGTATTGTCTCAGACCACAACTGATCATTTAAAAGAAAAGGGAGAAGGATAAACAAATTATGTTATCCAAGTACTAGTGGAGACACGGAATAAAAGAAGAAAAGGGATAAACATATGACATCACCTCTGTAATTTGATTTCAATAATTTAAAAACTTACTTGTGATATCTGGAATGTGAGAAATCTTAGGCCAATCTGTGCCGCTGTCCCTCCTGCATCTTTCCTCTAGAAGGGGATGACAATTATCAATCTTTAGAGTTTGTAATTCGGTGAGGCGTTGCATAGCTTGGACACTTGGTAAATTCGTCAGATTCTTGCAACCTTGAATCCATAGATATGTAAGGGATGTAAGGCTACCCAACCATTCTGGCAAAGTCTCCACTCCCTCAAATGAAAATATCACCAAAACTGTTAGAGAAGTGAGGTGTTGAATTTGTTGAGGCGGAGACTTGAGCTTAGGCCAACCATATAACGTTAAACATCTAAGATGCATTAATGATCCAACTTGAAAATCAGGGAAGAAATCAAGCTCCTCCCAGAACCCTACTCAACGTCTCCAAGCCAGTGGGCCACTGTAGCCCCGTCGGCAGATATTTTAAGTTTCGCCAATTTACAATCGACAAAATACGGAGAGAACTGAGGTTGTCTAAACTTGGAACAATCTCTAAATTAGGGATACTGCCTGCTGTCAGCGCGTCAAGAGAGAGTGGGAATTGCAGGCTGCTCACCCAACTTTCTAGTCTTTCACAATTGTAAATATATAGATGTCGAAGGGAGGTCATGGTGCGCAAATCTGAAGTAGATTGTAGACTAATGCACTTCTCCTCCTTCTCAACTCTGCTACTTTTGACACCAAACCATGATAGCTTTGGGCATCCAATTATCTTCAATTAGACTAATGCACTCTTCTTTCGTTCATATAGGAAAGTAAGTTACCCACTTTTGGTTATGATACACTTCATTCCATCAACTGTCTGCTGCAAGACCTATGCCGATGTCCTCGGCCACAACACAACTGCAGAAAAATGAAAGACGTTATTTTTTATCCTAGAAAGTTGGGGTAGAGAATGCACATGTGTTTGTAGAAGTAACTTGTTTGCAGCTTGAATTTTCTGCTTAAAATAACAGAGGCTACTTCCTTCATATCCGCAATGCACAATTCATTATAAACACAATTAATTCTCAATGATAAAAATGTTAATCCTTTATCAAGGCATAAGAAAGTGGCTCAAAGGAGACAGTATTACCTTCACAGCCCGAAGAATCTGTAAAATACTGAGGTGTTGAGACAATGGTAACAGGACGAATGACCCAAAGTACCGAATATGGACCTACACCGACATCATTATCATCATGGCATAATGACTATTAAGTACATGGTGAATATGAAATGGAGAAAACCTTAAAATGGGAAAAAAGAATGTGTGCTTAGATTGTTCAATGTAAAATAAAAGGAGAAAAGAACACCTTATATACTGGAGCTGATTTTACAGACGCTCATCCCCAATAAAGCATCCAGAGTTTCCTTCATTAAAGAAAGCACTAAGTCCATATGACATCGTGCGAACCTTCCATACGTGCAAGCTCAGCTACGTCCATGTTTAGTAGTTTCTCCCGTTTTTACTATAATATTGTAAGTTACATCTTTTTTTTGAATCTATATTGTAAGTTACATCTCAAAAGGAGCATGAGAGAGTCTTTTAGGTGGCAAGTGTAGAGAGAAAGAGAGTTACAATTAGGATAGTACAATAGTTTTTTCAATTTCAAATCTCAAACTCTACCTCTATTCAACAGCTGGCTGCTTCTTGCACTATCCTTTCACAGCAATGCAGGGCACAAAGGACGCTAGGAAGCCCAAGCTTGTAAAGATCCACACAACACAAAAAATCAACTGAATTCAAATCTCTGTGCAAACACATAAGGATGCATTTCGATTTGGCGACGAGTATCAAACAAAGAATATTGATCCAGTATACAAATTAAGGTCTGATGATAAGGAAACATGATTGAAGTTGAAGAATGATATTGATCCATGCATGAGTTTTGATCGGACTCCAATTCTGCCTGTACAAAGATAACACACCAAAACAACTTAATAAAAATATAAACAACAAATTTCAACTTTGCAACTGATAGTAAAAAGCTTGGACCTGAAGATTCATTTACCTAATTTCTGCAATAGTATGGGTACATTCTGTTCATCAAGTTCACAGAGACAAAGGTCAACTCAATCCAAATCCCTCTGCATACAATTTAAATATCTGTTCAAAAGATACAAGTGATCATAAAAATAACAAAGATTCAGAGAGAGCAATTACAGCAATTTTACATAATATATGAACATGGTTTTACCAGCTTACAAGTCTTGGAATAACATTTGCTCCACTTTCCTCATTGTCCAAGAATCAAATGACCAAGGGAAGTGCTACAATTTTCATTGGGATAAAAAGTCACTAGTCCATAATTTTAATCTCATTGGAACACACCAACAATAATATCTCTCGATAATTGCATTTCAACTAACTTTCTCACAGAATCCCAAAAAGTCCCAAGATCTTAATTGTTCTGCTAGGAAAGACACAAAAATCAACAATAATATTGCTCTAAATAATTTGGGTACTCAACAGTTCATCAAGTTACTCGAGCAATATCAACTACAGACACAAAATCAATAGTATTCAAATCACTCTGCATACAATTCAGATATTAAGTAGCCCCAAAACTATCAGTCCAAAATCTTCATAAGAAAGCAATTACAGCAGTTCTATTTATCATATCAACATCGTTATCCTGAAAACAAGTCTTGAGATAATATAGAGTTATAGACAAATTTCCTCATTGTGCAGGAATCAATGAAATACGCAAACTGTAAGAGATCAAAGCAACAAATGAGGAAAATCCACCACTACCATTGTGATCAGGATAAAAAATCATTAGCATGCAATGGATGAAAGGATGAAACAATATCTTAAACAACAAACACCACATTTCTGGAAAAAAAAAAATCAATATCTTATGCATCAGTACCTGGACTCTGTTTGCACCTACTGCACTACATCGTTCCAGTTGCGTAGTTCCAATCCAAGTATTGTCTCAGACCTCAACTGATCATTTAAAAGAAAAGGGAGAAGGATAAACAAATTATGTTATACTAGTTTAAATTTGAGTGTAGTACTACTGGAGACACGGAATAAAAGAAGAAATGTGATAAACATATAACGTCAACTCTGTAATTTGATTTCAATAATTTAAAAACTTACTGTCGATATTTGGAATGTGAGAAATCTTAGGCCAATCTGTGCTGCTGTCCTTGGTGCATCTTTGCTCTAAAAGGGAGATGACATCCAGAAATATGGAGAGATTGTAAGCATGGACACTTGGTAAATTCATCAGATTCTTGCAAGACGAAATCTTCAGCCATGTAAAGGATGTAAGGCTACCCAACCATTCTGGCAAAGTCTCCACTCCATCAATTGACAAGATTATCAAAGATGTTAGAGAAGTGAGGTGTTGAATTTGTTGGGGCAGAGACTTGAGCTTAGGCCAACCCACCAAGATTAAGTTTGTAAGATGCATTAATGATCCAACTTGAAAATCAGGGAAGGGGAAGGAATTGAGCTCCTCCCAGAACCCACCGATTTCCAAATGATGGAGAGAATTGAGGCTGTCTAAACTTGGAAGAATCTCCAAATTAGAGATGCCATGTATTGACAGAGTCTCAAGAGAGAGTGGGAATTGCAGGCTGCTCACCCAACTTTCTTATCTTTACCACTTTTCAATACTCAGTAGTCGAAGGGTGGTCATGGTGCGCAAATCTGAAGTAGATTGTACACTAATGCACTCCTCCTTGTCAACTCTGCTACTTTGGGCACAAAAGGACGCTAGCTTTGGGCAACTCCATATCCACAGTTGTCCAAATTCAAATCACTGTTTATACGATTCGAAAATCTGTTCATAAATCACAAGTAACCATAAAAATATCAGTCCAAAATCTTCATAAGGATAACAATAACAAACAGAAAGTAATTGCAGTAGTTCTAAATATTATATGAACATGGTTTTACATGATGACAATTCTTGGTATTACTCATCTAACACTGCTTGGGTGCTGGCAGTGTGTGATTAAACAAGATTCAATACCATGATGGGTGATCAAGCTAGTGGTTCAGCACTCCACTCATACAGATGAACTAAAGAAAGTTAAAATATTGATTGATGTTGCCGGAATTAAGAAAGATAACATGTAAAGGAGAATGCCCAAGGACTATAAAAAGAGGTATATTATTGAGAAATGAAGGTAGAGCGAGAGAATTAATATCGTGCGCATCAGTACCTGGAGTCAAGTTTACAGCTATTGAGCATCATGAAAAACGCCACAGCATACCAAACGAAATATAGATGGCACTGGGAAACACACAACATATATAGAAAGTCAGAAGTCAACAGTAGAATGTATTGATCAATTAGAAGTAGAAGAGAAGAGGAGGTGTGGGTTTGAAAATCTTACATGACTTCTTTTCAATGCGAAAGTTTGAGCCATTTGGAGTCATTTGTACATAAAACTGGAATACAAGTAATCTCGAAGAAGTGTGGCCTTGCACACCATGAAATTTGGTTTTCCCAATACACATTTGTTGTAGTATCGCAAGGCGTTGCATAACTTCAATCCAAGTGTTGTCTTAGAATACTGATCATTTAAAAGAAGAGGGAGAAGGATAAAGAAATTATGTTATACTAGTTTAAATTTGAGTGTAGTACTACTGGAGACATGGAATAAAAGAACAAAAGAGATTAACATATAATATATACAACTCTTAGGATATTTGATTTCAATAATTTCAAAACTTACTGTCGATGTCTCGAATGTGAGAAATCTTGGGCCAATCTGTGCCGCTGTCCCTCCTGCATCTTTCCTCTAAAAGGGGATGACAATTATAAATCCATAGAGATTGTAAGTTGGTGAGGCGTTGCATAGCTTGGACACTTGGTAAATTCATCAGATTCTTGCAACCTTGAATCCATAGATTTGTAAGGGATGTAAGGCTACCCAACCATTCTGGCAAAGTCTCCACTCCCTCAAATGAAAATATCTCCAAAGATGTTAGAGAAGTGAGGTGTTGAATTTGTTGAGGCAGAGACTTGAGCTTAGGCCAACCATACAACCTTAACTCTGTAAGATGCATTAATGATCCAACTTCAAAATCAGGGAAGGAATCGAGCTCCTCCCAGAACCCACCGATACTCAATCTCTCCAAGCCAGTGGGCCACTGTAGCCAATTTACAATCGACAAATCACGGAGAGAATTGAGGTGGTCTAAACTTGGAAGAATCTGTAAATTAGGGATATCTTTTATTGCCAGCGTGTCAAGAGAGGGTGGGAATTGCAGGCTACTCACCCAACTTTCTAATCTTTCACAATTGTAAATACTTAGTTGTCGAAGGGAGGTCATGGTGCGCAAATCTGAAGTAGATTGTAGACTAATGCACTTCTCCTCCTTCTCAACTCTCCTACTTTTCACACCAACCCATGATAGCTTTGGGCATTCACTTATAACCAATTCCTGAAGAGAGGGGCATTGTTGTGGAAGAGCAGGTATGCTTGTTAATTTATTACAAAACCAGATTCTCAATTTCTGAAGAGAGGCCATGAGGGACCCGCTGCCTTTCATTTCAATTGATGTCAGATTATTGCAACCCTCTATTCTCAATTCCACGAGAGAGGCCCCTAAACTCAATGAGCCAGATAATCCATTGCAATTCCGTAAAATCACTTCCACGAGAGAGGCCCCTAAACTCAACGGGCCTGATAATCCATTGCAATTGTAAATCCTCAGAAGTCGAAGGGAGGTCATGGTGCGCAAATCTGAAGGAGATTGTAGACTAATGCACTTCTCCTCCTTCTCAACTCTCCTACTTTTCACACCAACCCATGATAGCTTTGGGCATTCACTTATAACCAATTCCTGAAGAGAGGGACATTGTTGTGGAAGAGCAGGTATGCTTGTTAATTCATCACAAAAACTGATTGTCAATTTCTGAAGAGGGGCGGTGAGGGACCCGCTGCCTTTAATTTCAATTGATGTCAGATTATTGCAATTGTATATATCCAATTCCACGAGAGAGGCCCATGCACTCAATGGGACTGATATTCCATTGCAATTCCCTATACTCACTTCCAAGAGAGAGGCCCCTAAACTTAATGGGCCTGATAATCCATCGCAATTCACAATACTCAATTTCTGAAGAGAGGTGTTATTCTTTAACCCACTCGGTAGGCGTGATAATCCTTCACAAGAAGACATCTCCAACTTTTGGACAGATGAAAACAGACTCCGACGACTTCCAAATTTAGAACAATTTTCTACGGTCAACATCTCGAGACAAGGAAAAACCACAACTTTTTTTCTTGACTTTGTGGTTGCTTGCTTCCATTCATTTAGGTCACCACACTCAGAAATATATGATACTTTTAACGCTGGAAATAAAGGAATTACCTCCTCACTTGTCGTGGCTACATTGTGGACAAGATCATAACCATAGAATTCAGCTCCAACACATTTCAAGTTAGCCATTCCTCTAATCTTAAGCTCTGTAAGACTGGGTAGATGACCGAGCGGTGGGACTCCTTCACATTTGTCGCATCCAAGTAACTCAATCTTCTTCAACCCACTCATCATCCACGTTGGAAACTTATCGCCCATGAAGTTTTTAATACTTAAGCTCTCCAACTCAAGATGTGGTCGGAGGCCTTCTAGGACATCTTCGTCCTCGTTGTTGTCTGTTGTTGACCTATCTTTTGTCCAATTGAAGCTTAAATGGCGTATTTTCGTCTTATCCTCTAACTTTGCTTTCTTTGCTTCTTCTCCATTCTTTACAAGTTGCAAATTAGAAACAATTAATTCACCCTTCAATTGTTTCAAGCTAGCCAACTCTTCAATTCGACGACCAATCTCATTACCCACCGAAAAGTAAGGTAATGTTCGAAGGCAAGTCAACCGACGTATCCCTTGTGGGAATTTGATATCCTCATCGAAATAAATATGTCTCAGGTTGATCAAGTTTTGCAGTTCTTTCGGAAACTCTTCAAGGGCACAATTCACTGCTCTTAACGTCTGAAGATTATAGAGTTTGCCTATAGATTTAGGGAGGGTTTTGAAAATTGTTTCGGAAATGTCAAGATATCTCAAGTGTTTCAACCTTCCAATTGAAACTGGAAGTCCTTCAATATTTGCATTACTTAAATTCAAGACGCGTAAAGCTTTGAACCGTGGAAGAATGTTAGTAGGAACTTCACCGTAGTTCGAAAATAGTGACCGCAATTTCCCAGCACTTCTTTCTAGAATTTTTTCCAATGTAGAAGTAGAAACCCGAGAAACATGTCGAATCTCAAGGGTATTATCTGTGCCACATGGTTCTCCCGTCAAGATTTCGGATTTGGATACACATTCTGCCAGATCATGCACAAGATCGTGCATCTTGCATTTGCTAACAATGCCATTGTCGCTTATTGTAGCATCTTGAAATAAGGAGCTCTGCAATAGAATATCAAAATATTCATTGCCAATGTCCTCCATCTCTTTACTTTCACCATGTGAAGGGCGGAGTAATCCTTGAGTCATCCAAAGTTGAATCAAGTTATCTCCTTCAATTTCAAAATCTTTCTCGAACATTGAGCAATATGCAAAACATTGCTTCAATGATGCTGATTCTAAATTGTCAAAACTCAACCTCAAGACTGGCATAATTATATCTTCTCCTTTTGATAGGTTGTCCCATATTCTACTGTTTTTAAATGACGACCATTCTCCGATACTTTTTTTAGTGTGCAAAACGCCTCCCAGAACCTGTTGATTGAATTAGTGAGTTCAAATGCGTCCTAAAATAATGTAGAAAATAGGTTGTACATAAGTAAATTCATTAGTTATATTTGACTTCACACATTTTATTTGTTTGTTTTTTTTTTTTGGTTTTTTGAATGCCTAAAATACCTCTAATTACATTTCTTTTTATCAACGACCACCACTATTTTGGTTTAGGGTTCAAAATTGTTTTTACGGTAAAAGCAATTTACCTATTAGCATACTATTTTACCTAGCTAAAATATAAATAGATATATTATGTTGTTTTTGGTTTGAAACACAGACAAAATAATGTATCTATTTTCCTTTTTCATAGGAATTAATGTACCTATCTATATGTTAGTGTATCTAAATATAATAAAAATATTAATTGCAAAAATAATTTACTTATCTCATTATAGCTATATAATGTACGCAAAATTTTATATTATTATTTTTGATCTAGCACATTATAGCTATATATATTGCAATACAACTAATTTACCTATCCCTTGAAATTTAAACAAGATAGATTAATATAGCTATATATATTATTTTTATATAAATTAATCTACCCATATCTTATTTATAGAAATATTATTTTTTGGTATATGTGGAAGACACAATTTAGTGTGAGGAATAACATTTATCGAAAAATTAGGGTGAGTAATAACATCTTTGTGGCATATGTTGCACATATTTATAATAACCAATTATTTATTTCCATATAC
>VIEB01001124.1:3410-35103 GCA_006547085.1 Malus baccata
TCCTCGTGGTGGTAGAGACTACAGGAGGTCCCCACGTCCCAGGGAGAATGGTCGGAGTATTCGTGATGTGAGGGAGTATGCAGCCAGCAGATCAAGGAGTCCTAGGGGTAACAGTTGCAGTCCGCCAAGGTCTTGTTCGCAATCCTACAGGTAGATGCCTCTTCGACTTTGTACTCATGTAAATAATTTCTAGTGTAATCATAATAAGCTTTGTTGAGGCCACAGAATATGGTCTTAAATTTGCTGAGTATAGTTTCATATTATACGTGAGAGGTACCCTTATGGAAGGAGTTTGGTGTGGTCTTAATTTTGCGGAATATAATTTCATATTATGTTTGAGAGGTGCTCTTATGGAAGTGGAGTTTGGTATGGTCTTAATTTTGCGGAATATAGTTTCATATTATGTGAGAGATACCCTTATGGAAGTGGAGTTTAGTGTATTTTTGTTAACTTTATTTTGAAAACAATATCTACTTCCAAATTGTTTTCTGTTATTTTTCAGTTGGATTTAGTTGTATAATTTGAGTGCTGCTGTTAATTACTTTGGGCTTGGTTCTAGTGATTAGGCGAGGATGAAAGTTTTGCCTGTTTACCTTTCTTTTAATGTTGAATGTCCTAACCAAAATTCTGAATGTTAGACCAATGAAAAACAGTTTACGTTCCAAGTCCCTACTAGGACAGATGGTAACAGCCTGGTCTCAGTGTAGTTGGTGATTAAGGTCCCCTGAAGTATGTGGGGTGGGATGTGACCCTATTTACTTAAATTGTCTAACCAAATATGTAGTGGTGGTGATAATTTCTACAACCATTGCTGTACGGTCATTTTCACATCCTATCTATTTCATTACACTAGCTTGTCGATTAAGTGCTGTCGTGGTAATCTCTATAATTTTTTTGCTGTGCAGTCCTCGCTGATGCCTGTCGGGTATGTTGGTTGCTGCTTCCAAGTGTACTCTGAGCGTGGTTAACTAGATGATATGCTTTAGTATTCTCGAAGATCATGAATGTTTGGTAAATATGAGTTTCGGACCATATCAGTTTGCCCTTTGGATTTAAAACTATTCGTATGTTCGAGTCAAATGGATCTAAAGTTGTATGGAGCTTAATGTGACTTGTACAATTGTTTGAAAATCAATTTTGCTTTTCCATGCGTGCGCAGTTTGTTATGCAAAGGGCAGGAAATTCGCACTTCGATTTCTCCTTCCGTACTCTCTTTGCTTTTGTTAATTGATTTTTCTTTGATTTATAAAGTAGAGGATGGAATATCGGCTTGTGTTGTAGCTCTCATTTTTTCGTAATACTAAAATTTAAAGGAGACCGAACAAGGAGTCGTTTTTCATGACAAAACCAATCATCCCTCAAGTGCACCTGCAACTGCAACACAGGTAAGAGAAATCAATCATGCTTTAAAACGGTGCAAATTTTCCTGTAAGCAAAAATTAGTTCAGCTCCGGAAACAAGATGTGTGGAAAATGTATGCGACAATATTCGCTCATTTGACACTGCCCGTATTATTGGGATGATGGCGGGATCAGGGTGAAGGTCTCATGCCAACGGGCACTTGTTCTCGAATTCCTCCTGCTCTTTGCGACATAAATCAAACTCATTTGTATTGTAATACATGCATCCAACGTAATCATCCATCTCCGTTGTGCACCTCTGATGAAGATCCTTCAGCCTGCACGAATACATGCCTCATTTTTACAAGTGTAACAAGACGTGCCACTCTTAACTAGCAATGCAGACCTCTTTCGGGCAGTGTAGGCATGTGATGGAGCGTGCGTTTGCATAGACATCACGAAAATAACAGGATGACCAAATCACAACAAATTCCAAATACGAAGTAGTGAACATATGAAAATGTGATGCAGATTTTAAGAAGTTGCGAGAAGAGAACGTGAGGGGAATGATGATACTTGTGAACTGATCCAATTCAAAGGCTGTTAGGGAGTGTCTACAGAACATCTTTTATCCTAATCAAATCCTAGAGTGTCGCATACAAGTATAAGACGACGAGTAGGGTTTTTCATTTTTCCTGTTTAGGGATATACTCTCTAGTCGTTCTAGGCCATCGGATAATTCATGCAAATTGTTTATATGTAGGCGAATGATGACGGATGGCTACAAACATCATCGCTGAACAACGAAGATATGTTAAGCGGGAAACAAAAAAATCAAGACAGAGTTCAGAATATAAAAGAAAAACGGGAAAGCAATTGAACAAAAGAACACTATACTGTCATAAAACCCAAGTTCAATAAACTATTTGAGTTGAATACATTGTAATAGACGCAAGTTACTACAGAGCACAATATACAGTATTTATCCTTCATCATCAGTGTAGGGGTTTCGCATCTTCAGGTCCGTTTGATAACCCTTTCATTTTTCGGTTCAGATTTCATTTTTTTGATAGAGATAAAAAGAAAATCAGTGAGCGTAAAGTATGGATGAAGAAGGGTGGAGCGAGGAAGGGGAAATGAAAGAGAATGTACGGAAAAAAAACAGCTCAAAATCATTTCTGGTTCCCATATTATGTGCCGTTCAGTACACATTTCTTCCAACTCCTTCCCACCACCATTCTTCCTCCCTTGTTCATACAAGGAAAACGTTACCAAACAAGCTCTTCTTTAACTCAAGGGAAACACGGACAAAAGGTCACATTGCTTGCTACAATCAACAAGGTTTGAAACAAAGTTCCTGAAATCTGCTCCCCATGAAACTTATCAAGTTAATATATATGAAAAGGAAAAGATTAATCCTGATATTCTCCATAGCAGCAAGACTAATGATTTCAAAATTCATGGCATTTAACACAAGTTCTAAAACTGACCTGTCAAATAAGCATTGGGATTAAACCGACTCTAACGACGAGGATCAACACTCACTTGGCACCAAAAAGTGCTCAGATACAATGTTTATCAGCTAGACCTAACAAATTTTGGCATTCCATCTCCGAATTCTACATCAAACCGTGGTTTATATACGACTTATTGTATGTTTAGAATCCCTCTGTTGTATTTTTTTGATTAATCAGTTCTATTTCTGCATATTTCCCACAAAATTTGAACAAATTGCATACCCCTTGAACCACATTGAGCTCATTTAACCAAACCAAGCCACAATTCACAAAAAATCACAGCGTCGAAACGTTTCGATTCAAAAGGGTCCACATACAAACGAGTAACAATTCATAAGAAACTCAGAAAAGTGAAACGAAAAATAGGAGGCGGATTTGGGATTGGCTTACAGGGTGAGCACACACCGGGTGACCTGACGACCTTTGTCGAGACACTTCTCGGGGTTCGGGTCCTTCTTCTTGCACTTGAGAAACGCCACGTTCTCGGCCTGGCAGTTAAACTGAATGTGCTTCGCCGCCGCCGTCAGCACCGCCGACGTTGGGATTGGTTCTCCCGCTGGGTCCACCGCGCTCGCCATATCCGGCTCCTCGTCCGATCGATTCCGATAAAAAAAGATCCAAACTTTGAAGCAAAAAAAATAAAATTTTATTAATTCGGAGAAATCCAATTGAAAAACAAAGCTCCACACGCACAAGGCGACTTTGGAGTTGGAGATTGAAAGGGCAGTTTAGTCTTTCCATCCTAAACCCTTGGGCCTTGTAGTTGTACTTGAATTAGAATACACTGCGGGTTTTCAGTCTCCTCCTTGAGACTCCATTTCGGCTTTGCACCTCTCACTTCTCAGGCGATTGCAGCTTACAAAAGTTGAACAGTAAGCCCGAAATTCTTCTCATCATTTCTGGCTACAAATACTCCATCTTTCTGCTTTTCTTTTTCTTCTGATATTTTTTTTTTGTTTTTCTTACTGATTTTTTTTTTCCTGAAATGGGAATTTGTGTTTATGTGATTTGGTGGAAGATAGAGGGATTAAACCATTGTGTTAATATTTTTCTCAATCTGACTCAGAATTCAACTGGGGTTCCTATAAAATTTGGGTAATTTTAGTTGGGTTGCAGAGATCTGAAAGGAGGAGGTGCTACTGTAAACTTGTTTGTGTGCTTGGGAAAATGAATCTCAAATTCTCAGCCATGTCAAGATGGAAACTTGCTTGTGCAAAGGCTTTATTGATGTTATGCCTACCTCTCCCTGTGCGATTTGATAGGATTTTCTGTTCTGAATTGATTTGAATTACAGATGGTTGTTGGTCCTCTTGATTAATTTTTCCTTTTTGTTGGGGGGTGATGTTTAAGGCCATGTAGGAATTTCGTTTTTTACTGCAGATGCACAACATTAGTTGTGCACATGTTTCCTTGTTTGTATAGTGAAACGTGCGTTTTCTGTCACTTTTGATTGGCTTTTTCTTCTGTTGTTTGAATTAAGGAATGGGTGAAAAGAAGAAGAAGGCTACCTTGTTCATCCGACTTATCTCAGCAGCTGGGACTGGATTTTTCTATGTCAAGAAGAAGCCGAGTAGGGTGCAAGAGAAGCTTGAGTTTCGGAAATTTGACCCTCGGGTAAATCGTCATGTTCTATTTACTGAAGCAAAGATGAAATGAGCAAGTTTCCACTGCACTATGGATGTTTCCATTATTGTCCGCCTTTGTTTTTAATCCTTGTAGGCACTCTGTTTAAAGGTAGACCTAACTCTTAAGAACTTGGGTTAATTAATGGTGTTTTCTGCTGTATCTTGATGAAAGTTCACACTCTCTCTCTAGCTCAAGCATAATAAACTCAAATTTCGATTGCTAATCTACCACTCTCATGCTGTTCTAAAACTTGGGTGATTGAAATATCGAAGAGCTTTATTAAGAGTTAATGTGTTGTGGTTCCTTATTTGGAAGACCATCATGCTATCATAGCGTTGCTATGTCTTCTTTGGCTCTGTGTCTTGGCCATGTGATGTTTTGCTTTTCTCAGTCTTAAGTTCCTAGCTGTTCGCTTAGTTGTTTACTGGGTCTATTCACTCAGAAAATCTAGGATGTATGCGTGATGAGAGAGATACTAATCGGGGATAACAACCCCGGTTGTACCCAAGAATCCACCCGAAACACCAGAGTTGGGATTTGGAGTTTCATCCACCTAAGTTTGATTAGGTTTTTATGCCCCGTCTAATAAGGCAAAAAGTACAGTTATTGGAGCCAGTCATTTCTCCATGAATGAAAGCTGCTTATCTATATATATGATATGTTGTGATTTCCTTTAAGATTGATCAAATAAATTAGGAAGAATGAGTTGGAGTAAGTTCTCTGATGTTTGGTATGTAATTAGATAGAATATTTGAAAGTGCAACAGTAAAGTCACTTGTTATCACAGATTCACAAGGGCTTTGTTAGGTTCTTTCCATCCCATGATGAGTTGGCCTAACTCTATTAGAATTACAGTCTTAGATGATTAAACTGTTTACCCAATTGGAGTTGTTTTCTCAATTGAAGTTGTTTTCCCAATCGAAGTTGTTTTCCCAATTGAAGTTGTTTACCCAATTAGAGTTAGTTGCTCAATTGGGGAAGGATTTATAACTAGATTCCAATTAGGATTAGTAATCCTTATTGAAGAAGACCTTTATCATGTCTATATAAGGGGGCCATTGTGCTAGTTTTGAATTGGAGTAAAACAAAAAATAGTATACCACTCAAGGAGTCGGAGTGAGAGAATATTGTAAGGGTAAAGTGTGTGCGAGAGAAAAGAAAAGAGATAAAAAGTGTATTTCTTGTTCTTGTTCTTGTTCTTTCATATTTTTTAGTCAAGTCTTAATCCTAGAGACTTGGTAAGATTATTCGTTGTACGCATTATTGATATAGTGAAAGATTCTTGTTGCTGTCCCGTGGACGTAGGCACATATAGCCGAACCACGTTAATTCTTGGTGTTATTTATCTTGGTTATTTTATTCCGATTTCGAGTTTGTTCTATTTCTCTCATTCTTAAATGCGATATTCACAATAAACTTGTAGCCTAAGTGTTAAGAGCATTTAAACATGCACTCCATGTTTATATCCCGCTCCTCTAGATTTTGTTCGTTGAAGCTATTCCCCTTGAATTCAATAGTTGGATAAGGAAAATGGTATCCACTCTCTTTATCGCCCTGCCTTTTCTCTCTTTGTTGTAGCCACATGATTGAATAAATCAACGGTGGATCAAGAGACAAAAACAAGCAGGGTATTGCTTTTCGACCAACAAATTTTACCATTTTCTTGTACGTTTCTCAGGCAAAAATGATGGCATAGTTTCGTGCAAAGTATTAAAATATGCATTGACTGAGACTTTATCAGTTTTTAGATTTTAATCAAAATTCATAGCATTAATGTATTAGTGAATTACATGTCAGTTACATAATTTTTAAAAATAAAAACTAGTAATTGATTTAGGGTTTTAATACTCACACCCTTATTTTATTCCTAATTCATTTTCAATTCAAAACATTTCCAAAACAAGAAAAATAAAATTAGAATAAATTTGTACCCATTAATTTATATGTACCCATTCATATAATTTTTCAATTTTTTCTAATCTTAAATGTACCCATTCTTAACCAATTTGTTATATGTAAAATGTACCCTTTTTTAATATAAAAAATAAGTAAAATGCACCCATTTTTTGTATAAATTTCATTCAATCTTTTTTCTAATCCATTTTTTAAACTTATATGGGTACATTCTATTTCTTTGATTTGATAAGGTATTCATGTTAAGTTTAATAGAAGAAATTTAATATTGTTATTAAGCCTAATATCTTTTTTTTTTCTTTCGTGTTTTGGAAAAATGTACCTATGTTTTGGTACAATAATTTTTTGGTTAGTTTTGATGAACATACCATGTGTGTGTGTGTATATATATATATATATATATATATATATAAACACACATATACAATATATTGGAGAGTATAACTTATCTTTAATATTTTTAATCCCATAAATTATGGGTTTCATTTAAAATATCATTAATATAAATAGCTACAAATTTTATTTTTAATTTAAAAATATAATAACCTATATAGAAATACATTATTACATTAATGTTAGAGACTTCGATAAAAATTGAAAACTACAAAAGTTTCAATCGAAAAATATTGGTAGTTAGGAACAGTATCCAAAGTCCCCCATATTATAATCTATGGTTTCTTCAAGTATTTTGTCATCAAAGTTTCTTAACTCTTAAGATTTTCATGAGCATGGAACAAAGATTGCAACACACCTTATCCATTCATTCATATTTTAATGCATGTTGAAGAAGCAGCCAAAGCAGCATTTCTGAATTCAGAAAACCTTACCTTATTATCCCCGTCCAAATCCATTGCATGTAAAAGGGCATGTATGCAAAGTTGCAAACCCCTCCAAGGCATTCAACAGAGACGTTCCTATCTTGAAATCCAATCTCTTCAGAAAATAATAGCGGCTAGCCGACATTCACCTCTCCCAGACCCTGCGTAAAGCGGGAGCCTTGTGCACTGGGTACGACCTTTTTTAATATTATTTCCCTTTTGTTCCAAGTTTCAAAACAATAACACAATAAATACCAACTTTGTCAGTAAGGTTATTAGACAAATAACTAATTATCAAAACCAAACCCTAATTTGCTTGAGAATTAAGCAACCGACAAAGATTCTTGTCTATTAACCAATCAAGGCAAGAACTCATTGCAGAAATGCATGAAACAACTATATTAGCACTGAGTTCAAATTTGACATCTTGTTGGGGAATGCCGTAGGTCCGAATTAGACATCTTCCGACATCCATGAGGCCAAAATGCTAAGAAATAAACATTAGACTAAGGTAAGAAAACGGGTGACAGCGGTTCTGTTGTGATTATGTTGGTTTTAATTCCGAAAAAAAATGAGAAGGTGGCACTGTTGTTAATTGCAAAGAAAAAGAAAATGTTTCTATGTTGTTATTCGTTTGCAGGAAAAAGAAAAGGGCAGGTCTGTCCTAATTCGTTTGGTTTTAAGTTTTAAGCGCAGAAACAAGGAAAAAACGGCTTTATTGTGATCCATTTAGTTTTAACAGCATAAATCAAGGAAAAAGTGGCTCGTGACCCGTTTAGTTTTACCCACATAAATCAAGAAAAAGGCAGCTCTGTCATGACCTGTTTATTTTCAATTGCTTAAATCAAGGAAAACATGGCTATGTTGTGACCCGTTGAGTTTTAACCGCATAAATCAAGGAAAGGGCGGCTCTGTCATGATCCGTTTAGTTTTAACTGTATAATCAAGGAAAAGGTGGCTCTTTCGTGATATGTTTAGTTTTAACCGCATAAATTAAGGAAAATGCGGCTCTGTCATGATCCATTTAGTTTTAAAGGAAATGATGGCTCTATCGTGATCCAATTAGCTTAGTTTTAATTGCATAAATAAAAAAAAGACGGCTTTGTTGTAATCGTTTAATTTTAACCATAAAAATCAATGAAAAGACAGCTCTATCGTGATTCCATTAGTTTTTAACAACACAACTTAAGGAAAAATACAGCCTTATTGTGATCCGTTTGGTTTTAACCACGATGAAAAGAAAAAGCAATTGTGTCGTGATTTGATTGATTTTAATTGCGAAAACTAAAAAAAAATGTGATTCTGTCGTGATTAATTTAATTTAACCGCGTAAGAAAGATAAATTGTGTAAATAATGCTAATATAATAATTGCCTACAACTATTTTGACATTGACTAATACACCATCAACATCATCTCATTTCACTTCATTTTCAGTACATGCATTTTTGCACTGGTGGATAGTGGATCTCCAGCAAAATGCACTGCAATTAAAATTGCTGATGTGGCAAATCCTGGTCTAGACACGTAAGTCACTCCACACAATTTGAAAAATGTTTTGGAGTAAATGCTTGCTGGATTCATAGCTATCTTCCACTCTATCCTCTTGTGATTTCTGATTGACGTGGCCCAATGAATGCACATGCAAAACAATCACCCAGAAACACACTTTACTGTCAAAAACACAGCTATGGAATGGGAGTAATCACATATACACAGCTATGGAATGGGAGTAATCACATATACAAAGTCACCATTTTTGGTCTTTGAAAAAAGGCTCTTAATTTCCAATACACTGCTCATCCACTCATTCTCTCTCTCTCTCTCTCTCTCCCACCCCCACCCCCCCCCTTTATTTTATTCAGCAACTCCCACTGACACTATCACCATTTCAGAGGGGAAAACTCTGAGACTCCCAGAGACCTTAGTTTGTTAATACCCTTTTCTGGGTTCCTCTCCATTTCACCTCTGATTGCAAATTTGAAGCTCTTGAGCTCCATTTCATCTTGTTCTTGTTCTTGTTCTTGTATATGCAATGGCTCTCTGCGCATTCTCATTTCCTGCACATATCAGCAAACCAGCAGCATCTGCAGATGCTCAGAAATCCCACTTCTCTGTGGGAACACCTCTTCCATGCCCATCTCAGCAGAAGCTCAATCAGGTCAGAAAAGTTTGCATCTTTCTTGTAAATTTCACAAAAGAACTCACTGCATGGATGATTTGAGTTTTGTTCGAAATGGGTTTTGTTCGAAATGTCAATTTTATAATTCAGAACAAAAATTTAGTTGTTTTTTTGTTGTCTTTTGGAGCAGGTGATGAGAAAAAGGCCAAGTGGGATTTGTGCATCACTGTCAGAGAGAGGGGAGTATCACTCACAGAGACCTCCCACTCCTCTCTTGGACACCATCAACTATCCAATTCACATGAAAAATCTTTCTGTCAAGGTATATATTTATTTATTTATTTTTTGTATATTTGCATTGGTTGTAATTGATCTTGCTTGTGCTAATTAACTGTTAATTCAGGAGCTTCAACAACTAGCAGATGAGCTGAGGTCTGATGTGATCTTCAATGTTTCAAAAACTGGAGGCCACCTCGGTTCAAGCCTTGGTGTTGTGGAGCTCACTGTGGCTCTTCACTATGTCTTCAATGCTCCTCAGGACAGAATCTTGTGGGATGTTGGCCATCAGGTTTCTCACCTTCTTTCTTTGGTTGCTCTCTTTGTCTGATATCGAATAAGCAATGATTTGATAACTTCAAACTTTTCCATGTTTTGATTGTAAATTGTGATTTTTGTTTTGTGTAGTCTTACCCACACAAAATCTTGACTGGGAGGAGAGATAAGATGCACACCATGAGACAGACAAATGGATTAGCCGGCTTCACTAAGCGCTCTGAGAGCGAATACGATTGCTTTGGCACTGGTCACAGTTCCACCACTATCTCTGCAGGCTTGGGTAATTTCCTCTTCTGATAAATGTTGAGAACTCAAATGTATTGAACTTCAAAGTGTTCCTTTTTGGTTAGAAATTGAATTTAAGATTAGAATATTAACTGATGATCTGAGGTAAAAGGTTTCCGTTTAACAATTGGGATCAAAACATGAATGCCCCTTGGGAAGTTCCACACAATTGTAATTATAAGGCACTTTATCATGTAATTGTCTAAGTGAAGAGAATCTGATTCCTTCTACTATACTCTCATGTAACTAGTTACGATTTGATATACTTGCATCATGCATTGGTTTTTATGGAAAAATGTTATATTTATCCTCACGCCAGTTTTTTCTCCGAATGATCGTATTGACATCTACTTAATTTCTATAATTCAGTCCCGATTACATTTTTAGATTTAAAGGTCAATTCCTCATTTTGGTTTTTAATCTAGGATGTTAATGGAAATGCAGGGATGGCAGTAGGAAGGGATCTAAAGGGAGGAAACAATCATGTAGTTGCTGTAATAGGTGATGGTGCCATGACAGCAGGGCAAGCGTATGAAGCCATGAACAACGCGGGGTACCTCGACTCTGACATGATTATTATTCTTAATGACAATAAACAGGTTTCTTTACCTACCGCTAGTCTTGACGGACCCATCCCGCCAGTAGGAGCTTTGAGTAGTGCTCTCAGTAGGTTGCAATCAAACAGGCCGCTCAGAGAATTAAGAGAGGTCGCCAAAGTAAGTAATACTTAAGTCTGAACATACTAAAGTGTAAGGAAAACACTTACATTTCCATAAATGTGCAGATTCTGATTATGGTTCAACTTTGATATGGGATTGTTGCAGGGTGTTACTAAACAAATTGGTGGCCCTGTGCATAATTTGGCAGCAAAAGTTGATGAGTATGCTCGAGGAATGATCAGTGGTACTGGTTCTTCGCTATTTGAAGAGCTCGGACTATATTATATAGGTCCGGTCGATGGTCACAACCTAGATGATCTTATTTCCATTCTCAAAGAGGTTAAAATTACCAAAACAACAGGTCCTGTCCTGATCCACCTTATCACTGAGAAAGGCAGGGGATATCCGTATGCAGAAAAAGCAGCAGACAAGTACCATGGTATATACATTTCTTTCTGAAGAGACAAATAAGCAACAAGTGCATTATTATTTATTGAATTGTTTCTGAAATTAAATCCATTATTGTACGTAAACAATTTATTCGTTGATGATTCTTTAAAAGGAAAACTGAACGTCTTTAATGCCGTTAAAAGATCTCATTCGTGTGGTCTGCATGTGCGTAATCTGGATGTAGTCAATGAAAAGCGAATAAAGTAGTTTTTCTTTTGCTATTGCAGGAGTGGCCAAATTTGATCCGGCAACTGGAAAGCAATTCAAATCAAGTGCTAGTACACAATCTTACACAACATACTTTGCAGAGGCTTTGATTGCAGAAGCTGAAGCGGACAAAGATATTGTTGCTATCCACGCTGCAATGGGAGGTGGAACAGGGATGAATCTCTTCCTCCGCCGTTTTCCAACAAGATGCTTTGATGTTGGAATCGCAGAACAGCATGCGGTTACTTTTGCTGCTGGTCTGGCCTGTGAAGGCCTAAAACCTTTCTGTGCAATTTACTCATCTTTCTTGCAGAGAGCTTATGACCAGGCAAGCTATTAGCTTCTTTCATCTTTAACTTCATCCATCATTGTTATCTTCTTTCAGAAACTGATATGGTGCTACTCTTAGATGGTCAGAATATTACTGAAAGAGTATATAAACTCAAATATTGACTTCCATGTTTGAGCCTCAGGTAGTACATGACGTAGATTTGCAAAAGCTTCCGGTTAGATTTGCTATGGACAGAGCTGGCCTGGTCGGAGCTGATGGTCCTACGCATTCCGGGTCTTTTGATGTTACTTTCATGGCATGCCTTCCTAACATGGTGGTGATGGCCCCTTCTGATGAGGCAGAGCTTTTCGATATGGTAGCCACTGCTGCTGCCATAGATGACCGACCAAGTTGTTTCCGATACCCAAGAGGAAATGGGGTTGGCGTTGAGCTGCCACTAGGGAATAAAGGAACTCCTCTCGAGGTGACTTTCAGCAGTATCTACTACTATATATCTATCTATAGCAACCATAAATTTCAATAATTACAAGATGATTGAACGTTGGCAATTTGCCTACAGGTAGGAAAAGGAAGAATATTGATCGAAGGGGAAAGAGTTGCACTTTTGGGTTACGGAGCAGCAGTACAGAGCTGTTTGGCTGCCTCCTCTTTGGTGGAATCCCATGGTTTGCGCCTTACAGTTGCTGATGCACGATTTTGCAAACCACTGGACCGAGCTCTCATTCGCAGCCTTGCAAGGTCACATGAGTTTCTGATAACTGTGGAAGAAGGATCCATCGGAGGGTTTGGTTCTCACGTTGCTCATTTCCTGGCCCTTGATGGCCTTCTTGATGGAAAACTCAAGGTATGCATTTGATTTTGTTACAATATACTATGATTTCTCGATGACTCTTGCATAAACATTGTACTCCTCAAATTCCTTAAAAACTCACATTGATGCTCAATATCTTGTAGTGGAGACCGATTGTTCTTCCTGACCGGTACATTGACCACGGTTCCCCTGCTGATCAATTGGCCGAGGCCGGACTCACCCCTTCTCACATTGCAGCAACCGTATTCAATATGCTTGGACAAGCAAGAGAGGCCCTGGAGATAATGTCATGAAGACAGAAATTTACAAAGCAGCACCATTTTTTTCGCTGTATACAAAACCGAAACTGTGACGCTCTCTATTTCCATCTGTATAAAAAAAGTCCCATATTTGAGCAAGGTGTTGCATTAGGTAGCTGAAGGAAACCTAAACAATCCAGTTCATCAATTAGGAGCTCCAACTAGTTGAGGCACCTGAGATTGTAACATGTCCTACAAATGCAAGAACCGATTTGTGACTAGAAGAAAACTCTTTTTAAGTCTTTTGCATGGTGTCTTTTGAGTTTTTAACTTAGTTGCTTAACCCATCCGCATCCAAGTTTGGTTTCAACGTCACAATAGCGTTCTGATTCAATAATGCATAGTTGTAGAAAGAAATTTACACATGATATTATGTCATTAGATTGAAATGTGGGAATCCGTTGTTTGATTTTAATAATGCATTGTTGACACGTTTTAGTAGAGAGAGAGCAATTGGGGTTGTGGCGTTTCTAGGAGGGTTTGGCCAAGACACAACATTCCATATATGTGTAGGCAGGAAATTAGTTAGTGGTGATTGATTTGAAATCACATCATACAAAGTATATGTCATGAAATGTCATGTCATCTATTCCCAAAGAAAAACAGCTAACAACAATTTGATGGTGCACATAAAAATATTCCCAAGTGATAAACCCACATCTCTCAATCCTCCAATTATATCTCATGAATGTCAAATCTCCAAAACCTTCCCTTAAATTGAAAAGTTACGCCACTTTGCCCTATTGATCATGAAATAAAATATACAAAACAAATATATACTTAATTAGTTCCCCAATTACTTAAAGAATCAAGCTATAGAAAGAAAAAGAAAATTCCTCACCAATTATGAAATGACAGTCGATGAAATAATAGTTGAATTAAAAGATTCTTTTTCTTCTTCAAAACCGTTTTAAGTGTTTTTAACTATAAATGGAGTCTTGAATTGATTATTTGAGAAGAACCCAAAACACACCAAGATGAACAATATTGCATTAATTTCACCTATAATTAATATGAAACAAATAAATTGATTTGTGTACTAAATACCCTAAAAAAAAGAGAGTTTTAACGAAAAGCCAGCAGTACTATTCACTTTAACGAAAAATCACATTTTTACATAAAGTCAAACCTGATACTATTCACTTTACCCTTTATTTAGACCTTATTGTTAAAACTCAAAGTTTTCAAGCTATTTTTATTAATTTTTTCTTAAAAAAATGATAAAAGTACGGTCAATATTACATGCGCCTGCCCCATCACAAGTCCGTAGTTGTGAAACTCGTAACCATTTACGTGAAGGACGGACGCAATCAGCATCTGTTTAAACACAAACTTTGTTACTCCCTCGTCCCTACTACATTATGCAACAAGCATTTGGATTCTCATCACTGAACATGAAAAGAATTTCACTCTCTTTACAGCAATCAAAAAATGGCGGATAAACATTTGGTTTCGTCAGATTTCCCTCACCGGACGCATCTTTTGGTTTTTCTTCCTTGTCAACCACAATCTCCACTTTCTTGCCCGTCTTTTTCCTCAGTTTCTTCAACACCTTTTGTGGGTCGATTTTCCCAGTCACCACAACTTTGTGTTTCTTCATTTCTGTCGTAAATTTCTCCACCCCTAATAATTCAAGTAATCCAAAAACTAAATTAAAATTAAAACAAATTTAAGATAAAAATGTAAAAGAAGTTAACCTTTGAGTTTGCGGAGGGTTTTGACGACGGTTCTTTCGCATGCATTACAGTGCATCGAGACTTTGAATTGTACTGATACAACCTATGGATGAATGAAAACGAAATCTAGTTATGTAATTTTGAGTCCGAGATGTGATGGTAAAGGGTAAATGTGGGTTAAAACGTAGAATCTTACTTTGAGTTCTTGGTCATTTTTCTTCTTACTCTTTCCCATTGACACTGTTGAGTGTTGACGACGAGAAGGCAAAACATGCAAATTACCCATGCAGGGATGGAAGTTGAAGAGACACAAAGGCAGTTCGGTAAATATTTGCATGTGTTTGGTAAGAGCGGTTGTTAAATCGAGTCGTCAAATTACGGACATGCCCCTTCCTTGGTCGGAAAACGAATTAACAGTTTGTCAATTTTTTCTTTTTCTTTTTTTTTTGTCCCTTATTTTTTTTCCCGCGATTTTCTGAATGATGTTCCAACGTTTCCAACTGCGAGTTTCTCTTTTGCCACTTCAACACTTCAATCTTACCCAACTTAGTTAATGCAATTGACTTTTTTTTTTTGTATGAACAAACTGTTTAGGGTTACTCTCATTACCAACGTTAGACTATGTTGAGAATGGGTCCACATTAATGGGAGGATGGATCTTGCATGGGTTTATAAAAGGTTGGCTACTCCCCATATTGCCAATTGATATTATGGTGGAACCTTAACTTTCTTCATACTATACTCATAACATCGAGTTAGAAGGACTTACACGTAACGCTTAACTGACAGTTGTGCCATTATGGCTTTACGTAGGAATTTACAAATCGCGTACCAATATTTAGGATTGCTAATAGTGAGACTTGAACCTTGGTGGGACTATACATAAGACAGAGACCATAATTACTAACTGAGTCAACCCTCGTTGGCTTTAAGCACTTGACTTTAAGAATGTAAGTTAACATACTATTTACCAAACTTTTTTGTTTTAACAAATATCGTACATGAGATTTGGACTCAATGATAACAAAGTTAAGATTATATGCTACTAAATTAAGAGTTGGTTGATAATAAATTTATGGCCTATCGAGATCATAACAATTTAAAAATAAAAAATAAATGAGAATTGTAAGTGATGAATTGTTCTAGTGGATAATTTAATCGTCTTCAATCCATTGCATTTTGAATTTAAATCTTCTTTCGCTCGTAATTTAAAAGAATTTAATATAAATTATCATATCTACAAAAACAAAAAATCAGTCATTTCATAAAAGATTCGCAGTACAGCTTTTAGCTGTTGCAACCAAAGCCCTGCTTATTTATTTATTCCGTTGGAAAATATAAAAAAAAATTACAGCAACTATGACATCACAGAAACTGGAATTTAATACTTAATTAGCATTAACAACCCTGCAATTCTTTCTAATCTCTCCACCATCCTGCTCTCGTGTTTTGACTCCAATGGCACCCATTTTCTTCATTGAATTCCCAAAGTAGGTCATGAAAACATGGAACCTCTCAAAACGTCTAACAATCCGAGCCGAACGCCGGTCAGTGAGTAGGGCAGCATCTGATGTCAAGAGGCCTTTGTTTTGCCTCAACCCCGCAAAGTAATGACTGTCAAAGGAAACTGAGCTGTTGGCGTCCAGCGCCACCGTGACGGCCGGAGTGGTGCATTGTGTTCTCAAAAACTCTGCGTATTCTGGATCAAGTGTAGGGTCTATGTCACCTTTTCCGGTTACGTTCAGTCTCCTTTGAAATACAGCGCAATGTGCCACTCCAATTGTATGTGCCCCTACACATCGAAAATGTTCTTTTGTTAGACGGTCAGTAATTTAATCAGTTGAACTAAACCATTGATTAGATAAAGTTCTCATTTGAATGTGTGATTCAGATTGATAGTCTAAAGAC
Organism: Malus baccata; assembly: GCA_006547085.1. Classification (NCBI taxonomy): domain Eukaryota; kingdom Viridiplantae; phylum Streptophyta; class Magnoliopsida; order Rosales; family Rosaceae; genus Malus; species Malus baccata. The sequence goes on from VIEB01001124.1 coordinate 19,889, forward strand.
CTAATATGATATGATCATTTGATTATCGACCGGGAAGAGAAAACTTGATACATACCTGATAATGCCACAAGATCTATGACGTTCAGCCCCAAACCAATAAATTGCTGGTAGAGTGTGGTGAAGTTTGCACCTGCGGAGGGTAAGTTTGCTGAAGCCTCTGACGAAAGGGAGACTTTCCCATCTTTTCTCCCGGTTAAAACCTGCCACATCGGCCTTCCAAACTGCCCAATGATCGATAATAATTAAATATCACAAACAAATTTAATATATATCAATGATCTTACTTGATATAATAATAATATATATGGGAATGATTTGAATGTGTATATATATGGCACGTACTTGATAAGAGACAGCATCTCTGGCTGCCAAGGCAACAATATCAGCACATGAGACGATGCCGGGACACTCTTCTTCTAATCTGACTTTAATTTCATCAATAACCTCATAACCTCTAATATTCCTGTTTTGTATTGCTTCCTTCTCCGCCGTGTTGTCGCTGGTTGAATCTAGCAATAGTGATGCATCACATCCCTACAACAAGATACACACACACACACACACACATTAGAATATATAAACGTTGTACAGGTGGTGAGGTTTTGATGACAAGAAAAAAGGCTGGTAGACGCTCGAGTATCCAACCCAAAATCAATTTTAGGATACTAGGATAACATACTCTCAACGATGCATAACGTGTAATCGTGTATGCGTGCACTTACATATAATAAGGTAATTAAGGTGCATCTTAAGGTTTTGCTACATGATCCATGCATGTGGTGATAAGCTGAAATGGGAAGGAATTGGTGCTCATACGTACCCTAACAAAACAGTCATGGTAGTGCATCCTAAGAAGCTTTGCTGCCATGGTAGGATTTTCTGCAACCTTGCTCCATGTGATATTCCTCACTATTCTTCCAATTTCAGGGCAACTCTTGTGATAGAACACCGGACTCAGCCCACCGAGACCGCCATTACAAACGCTAACAACGTCAACGAGCACAAGAAGAGAAACTAACACCACATTTATGCTAGGCCTCATGATCAAAGATATTTAACCAAAAACCCAACTTTTGAGTATGAGTTTGTTTTCTGAACACGTAATATGAAAAGCACCAGGACTCTAGGAGTATATATAGCCGTGGAAAATCTAGTTTCGAAATAGCTATTCTGGGTTCCTTGAGCTATAAATTAATCAATTAAATACTTATTTAAGTGATCTCGATTATCAATTGTATAAAATTCGATGTTCTTCATGATACATTTTGATATATAATTGAAGTATATGATTCGTTTAGTCAACTACTTTTTAATTGCAACATAAATGTAGCTGCTAGCTAATCATCTCTCGTTATTCGTTGAATAATGGCCGCCATTGACCAAATGAAAAACAAAAAGAAGAACAATAGTTGGAGTGCAAGCAATCTTCTTATATAATTTTTTTTCGTTCTAACTTTCTCATTTTTCTTTTTCAATTTGTAATGTGACTGAATGATTCAAACTGTTTATTTTCTAAGTCGTCTTTCAAAGATCAAGTCTTGCTAAAAATCAACCAAATCTAAATCCGTTTAGTCATATGACGGTTGTCCAATAATAATCTAAACTATATATTAATAAAACACTCATTGTCAACCAAAATCATATGACATTACCAGTTTAACCCTTTAATTAAAACTGAATATGAATAAGAAATATGGGCAGAAGTATAATTTCACCCTACCAAAATTTTGTTTTTTTTTTCAAAGCCTCACCTACATGTAATTCTAACATATCTCTAATTAAAAACTAAAAAAAATAAAAAAATTAAAAAATAGAGCCTCTCCCCACTCTCACATCCTCTATCACTCTCTGCCTTTCTCCTTCTACTTCAAAAACAAAAATACACACTTTGTGTGTGCCCATATGCTAGTATATATATGAACTAGGTTATTCAGTTAAACACTAAAATTTAGACAACATTTTTCGAATGGTTAAATGATTTCTAAATTAATTTATTTTGCTGAGTTAACCTTAAAGGATAAACTAGAAAGTAGATTGTATTGATCATCACAGAACGTTACAAGATGAAAACGAGAGCCGAAAATGTAAAATAAGAAGGTCCGACTAAGAAGAGCGGTATCATCCGTGTAGGTTTTTACAAACTTTGTCAAAGCATATAAACAAATTAGATTCTGTCAACTCAATCATGGTAAGTGTTGGCGCCTATGGATATACATATAATGCGAGCAAATGTCTGGAAGCTGACAGAAATTCAAGAGTAATGTTATTCATATCATATTTTAATACCACATTTCTATACTATCTTAGATGACATAGATGACATCTGATGTGGACAGTCACATCATTTGAAAAATTTGCAAAACTCAAGGAAATGAATGAGAAAAACTCCTCGTATACCACACTCATCATTTAATTAACTAGTTTTTCTTAATTATTATCTTAATTATTACTTTATTAAATAATGAACTAAATTTAAAAATCTGATTAATTCAAATGATGTGACTGTCCACATCAGATGTCATCTAAGGTGGTATGAAAATATGATACAAAAACATGATATAAATAGCATTACACGAAATTCAATGTTTCATGGTAGCTAAGGTATATACTTTCTGTTAATATAATGCATGATTTGCACGCAGGATCAATTATCTAAGTTGTCTGCTGTTGTTTTTCCTTAAGAAACATAACAAATATATAATGGCTGGCAATATATAGAGTTTCAATCTGGCAATGTGTGTGTGTGTGTGTGTGTGTATGAAGCTTTACGGGCATAAAGCACACATAACCATTAAAAAAAGTCAGAACAGCTCGTTTTCTAGCCATGTACGTCTGTTCGTGGACTTTGATCACAAATGCTAGTTAAAATCTTTCATTCAAAGCATAATATATCATATATGTGCTCTTCGATTTGGGGATAGCTTATTTGGGGATAGCTTCAAATCAAAGATTTGTTTTGGATATTCTTGATTAACCACATGTTAATCTCGCCACGCCGATCCTTATGCTCTTGTGTAGATAACTGGAGTCCAATAGTCCGATAATATTCATAACATTTAAATTAAGGTTAATGATAATGTTAATCAACTTTCTAGTTTTTATCTCAAGAAACCATCATTAAAGTCATGCTGAAACACCTTAAACACTAAGCTAAGCCACTGAAGTGAAGATGAATACACATAAATATTACTTTGTGACAAGATTTTGCTATGGTTAGTCGTCATACAAAGTGTAAATGGATATTCATAAGTATTAGTATGTAACCAACATGCTTAAGCGACTAACCGTAACATGGTTCTACTCGATCTAAGGAGCATATATTATCACAAATGCATTACCTAGCAACCAAAAATAGAGCCTTGGGTTTCATGTGTAACCTCTAGCCACAAATCGCTATAAAAGCGCTCAAAGGCCTAATGTGAGATCCCGTATTTTTAGAATTTGTTTAAATGTTACTATTTCAGTCCCTTTTTTACCTAAAGCCTTTTCGCCATCGCATTTGTTATATTAGTTACTAAACCTTATTATTTGTGTACAATTGTAAAGGTTTTCGGATTATTTATATTAGAGAAGTTTGTTTTTTCTTTTTATTGTTACTTTTATTCTCGCTCCGGACCTGATCGCAGATCTAGGACGTGACACCTAAACCTGAAAACAATTTGCATATGCATGTAACTTTTAATATCAATACTACTTAATCAAATGCAAAATTTTATCATTTCCAGTATTAATCTTTCTCATACATACTTTATTTGGGCGATAGGACAACAAGAATCGAGACTCTCACTCTAAACACCACATAATATACACATTGATCTTTGTCTTTTTTTTCTCCCCTTTCTGATAAAACAATATTAGTGGGGTAATTTCAGCTAAGTCACACAATGAGCTAATTATAATGAGGTATCGAACTCACCACTTATGAGAGTTGAATCTGAGACCTCTCACATACAAATAAAGAGAAATACCACTAGACCATACTACCGACAAACATTAACACAACTCTGGCGTGCATCAAAATAAGTAGTATATATACACGTACGTTGACATTTTCTCTATCTAGAAAACAACACTTAAATTAGGATTATAATAAATCCTAATAAGAATGAAAGTAGAAGAGATGAAGATTTCAAAAGGACCTTAAAATTCATAATAAATTCATGGGTACCCTGCTGCCATGCAATTCTCCCAAAAGAGGCTATCCACCATTTCATCCATGTTGCTAAGTACACCAACCAGCTTTGATTCCACTTCTTCTTCCTCATATACTGAGGCTGCTCCTTCTGAGTACTGCAGCCACACCTTGCTACGACACCAACTCCGCGCTCGATGCTGATCTTCTACACGATCCTTAGAGTAATTATGATCACAAGCACCAAATGTATGAGAGCTACATGATTCTGCGTCCTCATCTACAAGTAGTACTAGTGCTGCTTTAGTAGTGTGATGATCTGCTGCCTCTGAATCTGCAGTGCCTTCAAATAAAAAGAAACAAGAAACATCAACAAACTTACCCTCTTTGCAAGCCATAATCTTCACCACTACTATTTCATCAAGTTAATAAGCTTTGTGATGGTTTTAATTAGGTGGGTTTTGATCTTGATGGTTCGTTTATAACATTTTTTTTTATAGCTAGGGCTATGGTTTAAAACCTTCCTGTTTGCTGATGCAATAGTGACAAAACGCACTCTTCACTCCTGTTTGGTCAAAATGTGGTAGGTTAATTCTTGCTTGACATTCCAATTTGGTGGTGGGTTTTATGTCATCCATCCACTCCATCTTTCAAAGTATCTTGCTATTCACCCTCCACTCAAGAATGCTAGACAGTGCAAATTTCATGTCGGGAAGATATGCCTTATACGCGTTACAATGTAATGAATGGCTTCACGATTAATAATATAGAGGAGGAATGGAAGAATTTCACATTGAAAGTTTGATAAGCTACAACATCTTCAGTAACTAATTATATTGATGCCTTTTGTGCTAGAACCTCACGCATGCAATATGTGGTAATATGCAAGTCAAGAAAAATATCGGTGTTGATTAGTAATGAGTTGATCTGTCTTGCCAGTGCAAGTACGATCCACTACTAGGGTAACACCAGTATAAAGTCTCTAAATTGGTTAACCAACACGAATAAAAGCACTAATAGAGGAAGGGAATGAAGCACTCGTGTACTTGATTATCATTCTAAAGTGGGTTTGATAATCCGAAAGTTTGATGGTTCATTTTGTGATTAGAACCGATTCCAAAAATGCTAATCTTCATTAGCACAAAAGTAATACTGTAATTATTGAAAGCGCACTAGCAAAGCAAGGATACTTGAAATCTTGAACTAACCCTTTTCACCAACCTTTAAGACCATCTCCAAACCTGGGCTAAAAGCCAAATTACCTCCCAAATTACCCCCCCCAAACACTCTCCAACCCATGTTAAAAATTTAGGCTAAATGCCAAATGTTATTTATGGGCCAAATACCCCCCAGCTTTCCCCCCGGGCTAAATGCCAAATGTTTATCGGAATTTAAAATTTTTTAGATTAAAATGTTCATAAAATTAATTTACAATAATCTACATATTTTTTTTAAATTGATTTAAGAAAAAAATTAGCCTAAGTTTATTTTTTTAATAATTTCGGGCTAAAATTTTAGGGCAAAAGGGTTGGAGCAGAAAATATGTTTCTGGGCTAAAAGCCAAATTTTCCGGGCTAAAAAAATTGGCTTTTAGCCCAAGGGTTGGAGATGGTCTAATAGGGATTTTACCGACAAGTATTGGAGTGTTTCAAATTTGTGATTTTTGAAATTATTTTTTTTAGCTGAGGATGTGTTGTAGCTCGCATCCTCAAGAGATCATGTGTGGATTCAAATCCCTTGACCCCAAAGGGTGTGGCTTTAAATTTTGATTTTGTGGTTAATTAGCAAGAGCACGGATTAGAGAATGTTGGACAATTTTAGCCACTCGCTTCTCTAATTCAATGCTTCGGAATTAAGTCATGCGAGGAGAAAGACAGACTGGTATGATACAACCAAAATGGCTAAAGAGCGAAGAGACTGAGGCAAGAGTGACATGAATTTTTCTAAAGCGTATTCATTCGTAACTATAGATGCGTACTAGAAGAACCAACCAAAATGGCTACATACATACTTTCAAAACTGTTGATCTTGTTCCCCAGGACAGAACGATAAGCTACATAAATAAGAGGAATGAAATAATTTTCGGGATGACCACGGTCGCCTCTCACGTTGTTCAACTAGAAGAAACAATGTCATCTTTCACAATATTTCTCAGATTGATGTCCTGCTAATACTGTTATCTTCTTCCTGCAGAGCCACACAAAAAAACTGTTTAGTTTTTAATAAACTGAACTTGTTTACAAAAAATCTTCGGCAGTTACAACGTTTAACTAGCAAGTAAACCATAGGTGCAGTTTTGAGGGTCAACATTCTCGTAAATCAGATGTTGTACCATGATAATGAATATATTCAGTTACAAGATACTTTCAACGCTTAGTTCAAGCTGAGTCAATAAACTGAATGTAATACTATCAGCTATCATTAAAATTTTGTAAACACATATATTAGTCAAAATCAATCGATCACGGAAAGAAATGGCTGAGTTCATAAATAATATCTGTGTTATGTAACTCTAATGGATATTTGAAACAAAACAAGGCAGATAACACCCCTGATAAAAATGGCTTAGAATCGTGACCCAGCCAGAAGTTGCGAGGGAATAGGAAATAAAGAAACAAGAAAGTGAATTAGAGTCTGCTAGCAACTGTGAATGTCGAATTGTATAAAGGCTAAGAAAATATCAGTTCTTGAAGTCGTAAATTCTACCAAGTAAATGGATAGCAATGTGCAGATCTCTAGATCCCAACTATGATGTGGTCAAACAAACCTTGTGAACATGCAGCCAGCCAACTTAGGATTCCTTGCTTGCTTCTGCATCACGATTTCTCCACGGATTGAGAGCTTCCCTGATAGCTTGGGCCTCTGGCGAATTTTCATAAGCCCGTTTCTCTGACTCAAGAACAGTTACTTTGTCATCTGCATGTATGAAAAGAGGACAATTAAGAATTACATTATGCAAGAACAAAATATAGTCATAAGAGAGAATGCAACAGGCGCTCTTTCAGATAATGTGGTACATAACAATTCAACTCGATTATACCAAACAGAAAAAGGAATCTATTTTGTGGAAAAACGAAACCAAATTTTATCAGAAATGACAATAAAATTACAAAAAGTGGACAAGACGACCACAAGTAAAAACAGAAAGCACACAGCAAATCAGCAAACTAAATCCCCTAAAACTGAAACAATTATAAGAAGAGAAACTCCATTAAGCTAACTAATTGCAGATTTCCAATGAAGCAAAAGAGCAGTTTTAGAAACAATATTAACATGCGAAGGTAACTAGTCTCTTGTAAAGAGGGGACGATACAGAGCGGAGGCTTTTTGCAGAAAACAAAAAAATGCTAAGAGTAGTGGAGAGCCGAGGTTAGAGGGCGATGGGAGCGAAGGAACAACTTAGATGGCCCAACCATAGTCAAACTCAAAGGGCACCCCAATGACGGCTCAAATGCGGAGCAAGACAGATCAAAAGAAATATTTAGTTGATCAAACACCAAATCTTTCAATCCCAGAAACCATTTGGGAGTAACCAGCACAACTGATAATTGGTTACATTTGCAAACAAATTCCAATTGAAAGGGTTCTAAATTCAATAAAATCCATGTGAATGTGAAACCTCATCTAAGATGAGTTCAACCAAAACAAATGATATTTCTGTCTAATCCCTTTTCACAATTTCCCTACTGCAACTCTGATATTTGGTTTCACAAACTACAATTTAATTTATAAAAAAAAACAAAAAAATTACAGGAACAATTTACGAACAATTATTGCAATATTGCTCCATTAATTATGTCATAAAATGAAACAACAGGTACATAATCAAAAGAAGGAAAAGGGTAACGATGAAATGGAGAGTTCTCACACAGAAGCCGGTCTTGATCATGAAAAACTCCATGGAAGCTCCAATCAGAGCCGACCCGAATGCGATCTTCAAATACCAATCCAGAAACTTCATTTTCCACTACACATAAAGAAAAATCAAAACTTCAATTTCAGCAACTGTATGTATATACATACATATATATATATATATAGATTATGATCAGGGCATGCTTTCGCTTAAAGAATTACAAGGTAAGAACGAGAGCTCGAGATTTATATGGCTGAAGTCTGAACAGAAAACGGAGCTCTGGGAGGCTGAGACTCTCCGACTGCGAGAGCAACTAGTTTCTCCGTCTTTTCGAGTTTGGACTGGATAACTTCAGAGATGGGCCTGGGTTTTGGGCTCCAGGTTTTTATGTCAAACTAAACCCCCACCAATATTTTCCTTTGCCCTTGTGGGAAACATTTCGTTTTTAATTTACAATTTAATTTTTACTTTTTTTTAATTGAAAATTCAAATTTGTTTGGTAACTATTTTTGTAAATTGGAAATTGAAAATTACTTCTTTGAGTTTTCAAACTTGGCCTTGGGTTTTCATTTTTTTAATTTTTAATTTTAATTTTCATAAAAACTAAAAACCACAAACTAAAAAAATAAAAATTAAAAGCGAAATGGTTATCAAACTGCCCCTTAGAAATACTCTTTCAATAAGAGAAGGTACATTCTATTTTGGTTTATTTGGGCCTTCAAAATTCCAATTTAGTGTTGAAAGTTGAAACCTCCTAAAAATTGCACAACTTTTTAAACGACTCAAGAACAGTTACTTTGTCATCTGCATGTACGAAAAGAGGACAATTAAGAATTAGATTATGCAAGAACAAAATATAGTCACAAGAGAGAATGCAACAGGCGCTCTTTCAGATAATGTGGTACATAACAATTCAACTCGGTTATACCAAACAGAAAAAGGAATCTATTTTGTGGAAAAACGAAACCAAATTTTATCGGAAATGACAATAAAATTACAAAAAGTGGACAAGACGATCAAAAGTAAAAACAGAAAGCACACAGCAAATCAGCAAACTAAATCCCCTAAAACTGAAACAGTTATAAGAAGAGAAACTCCATTAAGCTAACTAATTGCAGATTTTCAATGAAGCAAAAGAGCAGTTTTAGAAACAATATTAACATGCGAAGGTAACTAGTCTCTTGTAAAGAAGGGACGATACAGAGTGGAGGCTTTTTGTAGAAAACAAAAAAATGCTAAGAGTAGTGGAGAGCCGAGGTTAGAGGCGATGGGAACGAAGGAACAACTTAGATGGCCCAACCATAGTCAAACTCAAAGGACACCCCAATGACGGCTCAAATGCAGAGCAAGACAGATCAAAAGAAATATTTAGTTGATCAAATACCAAATCTTTCAATCCCAGAAACCATTTGGGTGCAACCAGCACAACTGGTAATTGGTTACATTTGCAAACAAATTCCAATTGAAAGGGTTCTAAATTCAATAAAATCCATGTGAATGTGAAACCTCATCTAAGTTGAGTTCAACCAAAACAAATGATATTTCTGTCTAATCCCTTTTCACAATTTCCCTACTGCAACTCTGATATTTGGTTTCACAAACTACAATTTAATTTATAAAAAAAAACAAAAAAATTACAGGAACAATTTACGAACAATTATTGCAATATTGCTCCATTAATTATGTCATAAAATGAAACAACAGGTACATAATCAAAAGAAGGAAAAGGGTAACGATGAAATGGAGAGTTCTCACACAGAAGCCGGTCTTGATCATGAAAAACTCCATGGAAGCTCCAATCAGAGCCGACCCGAATGCGATCTTCAAATACCAATCCAGAAACTTCATTTTCCACTACACATAAAGAAAAATCAAAACTTCAATTTCAGCAACTGTATGTATATACATACATATATATATATATATAGATTATGATCAGGGCATGCTTTCGCTTAAAGAATTACAAGGTAAGAACGAGAGCTCGAGATTTATATGGCTGAAGTCTGAACAGAAAACGGAGCTCTGGGAGGCTGAGACTCTCCGACTGCGAGAGCAACTAGTTTCTCCGTCTTTTCGAGTTTGGACTGGATAACTTCAGAGATGGGCCTGGGTTTTGGGCTCCAGGTTTTTATGTCAAACTAAACCCCCACCAATATTTTCCTTTGCCCTTGTGGGAAACATTTCGTTTTTAATTTACAATTTAATTTTTACTTTTTTTTAATTGAAAATTCAAATTTGTTTGGTAACTATTTTTGTAAATTGGAAATTGAAAATTACTTCTTTGAGTTTTCAAACTTGGCCTTGGGTTTTCATTTTTTTAATTTTTAATTTTAATTTTCATAAAAACTAAAAACCACAAACTAAAAAAATAAAAATTAAAAGCGAAATGGTTATCAAACTGCCCCTTAGAAATACTCTTTCAATAAGAGAAGGTACATTCTATTTTGGTTTATTTGGGCCTTCAAAATTCCAATTTAGTGTTGAAAGTTGAAACCTCCTAAAAATTGCACAACTTTTTAAAAGAAATAAAATAAGCAGAAAATCAAAGTCTTACTTGTGAGTGTCTTAGTAAATTAAAGAAGAATACTCTAAAGTTTTCGTGACAGCTTTATAACATTCCTCCTAATCCTAAATTCTAGATTACCTTGGTAGATAGAGAATATTCTTCTTCAACTCATCGTGTTTAGCATTCAAACTCTCTCCCTCTTTTAAATAAATTAGAGTAGTGATATCGTTTGCAATAAATAAAAAAATGGGGCTGAAATTATTTTAAAAGCATTTAAAAAAAAAATTTGGGGCTAAATTGTGCTTAGTAAATGAAAAAAAAATGCTTTTGTCAAAATCATGGATCCAAAACAACATATAATAGAAGCAGCTCTATCCTTACGTCTGGAAACAACATTTTTTCTTTCATAGCACAACGACCCCAAACTGATCGTACCAAACGTGTGGTTTGATTTATTTATTTCATGATACGTGGCTCATGAGCTTAATTATGCATGACCTTATTATATACCTTTGTGAAAGGAAAAATAATCTGATACCAGCCATAATAACCAACGGTGGACGTTTGTGCTTGTCTTTTAGTTTGTGTTTGGTGGACCAACACCTGGATGATGTCAATGCTTAATATTCAAAAGTAATGCTAGGCACATTAATTTTTTAGACAAAATTTATAAATTATATTATATATCATCTGTAAAAAATTAACACGTTAATTAATAATTCAATTATTAGCAACTGCATCATGTAATTTACAAAATTCAATATAAACAGCTAGTCTCACAAATATTGAATGAGATGGGCCCGACAAAACTACAAGTAGGTTACTTGTCATCGTCCCATCTCATGAAATACAGATAGATTGCTTTGGCCCATGCTTTCCTCGATTACCATACAAAATCCACTCGCTTGGTGAAACAAAAAGAGGTGTTCAACATGGAAAATTTTTCATTGTTACGGAAACACGAATAGTACATCATGTGTTTTTATGTAAATGGTGAAAATTTTTATTTTTTAAATTATTTACTTTTTAATACACATATCCCACCATTTATATAGTGACACGTGGTATACCATTTCGTGTGACGATCACACTGAAAAATCTTTTGGTCAACACAAAATTACTTCCAAATTGCTTTTCCCAACGTGAGCTTAATGTTCTATTGAGAATTAATAGAATTGTGTAATTATACTGATATCTTAAAGTACATGTTAGATAAAGAATTTAATTTGTAATCTTCTATTTAGTTATCGCATGTATTATAACAATGTAATTTTTAATTATAATTAGTTTAAGATTTTTACGGAATTTATTATTATTATTATAAATATTAATATTAGCAAGTTAAATTGTTAGATTTTAGGTACGAACGCTGGCATGCTTTGTCTTGGTCAAAAGCTTCTTGTCCATTAGCTCTCTTCCTTCTAGGTTTCTAGTCTAGAGGTATTTTACTTTTGGTGAAACCCTAGCAGATCAATACGTGGAGTAATCCTAACCAGGCCCTTAATGTTTTGAACCACATTATTATAGTTAACTCAATGTGAAGTTTAGCTTATTATCTCATTTCTTAGTGTAAATAATATCGTTTGTTAAATTTTTTTTTTTTGATATTGATAGAGGTGTTGTATTCAATTTTTAGTAATACGTTAATGTTTTTTGCCCACTTGGTCGCTCACAAGTGAATTTGATATTAAAAATGAAAAACAAATATATATATATATATATATATATATATATTTTTTTTTTTTAAATTAATATCAAGAATGAGGATCCTCTTCTGATCATTTTTGTGAGGAACCTGTGAATCTTCCAGTAATACGTTACTGGAAGATAGAGGTATTGTATTCAATTTTAACATAATATGTTAATGTTTTTTGCTCACTTGGTTATCAGAGCAAGTCCACCGGGAACAAAATGTCCCAGCCCTCAGTCCAAAAAACAAGCCAACCCTTAGTGAATTTGCTCCAGCCCACAAAGTCGCCTGGCACCCAGCCCATGCCAGGCAACAGGCCAGCCCAATTTTGACAGACCAAGAAGCCGGCCTATTTGGCTGGCGCGTGCACAACAAGCGCGCCTGGGCGCGAGTAGCCGACAGGCTGCAAAGGGGCTGTCAGCCCACTTGTGCTCCAGATCCCATCAGTGACGTGGCATGCTCATAGCCGTTGGATTTCCAACGGCTAGTTTTTCTAGACCGTTGGATTTCCAACGGTAAAAAAAATTAAAATTTTACTTTTAAAATAGACCGTCCGATCACAGATCAACGGTCCACGTTAATTAACTAAATTAAAATTTATTAAAAAATACAGAAAATTTAAATTTTTTTTTTCTATAAATACCTAACTCTCGTCTTCCACCTTACACCACATTTCAATATTTTCTACACTTTCTACCAAAGCTTTCATATACTTTTTGTGTGAAAAAAAAAATACCAAAAAGCTTGTGGTTGAAGAATAAAGTGTATTTGATGAGTTTATGTAATTTCATTTTAGTGTGTTTTTTTTATAGTTTATTTGATGAGTTTATGTAATTTTATTTTAGTGTGTTTTTTTTTAAGTTTATTTGATGAGTATGTAATTTTATTTTAGTGTGTTTTTTTTTTAAGTTTATTTGAAATTTTATCTGAAATTGGTTAAAAATCTTATTCGAAATAAACTTAAAAAAAAAACACACCAAATAAATGCGCTGGGTGCCAGCGCATTTTTTTGGGGGTGGAGATGTCTTGGCCTATTACTGTTCACTCCAGTCTATTACTGTTCACTTAAGTGGATAAATGCGCTGGGTGCTGGCGCAAAGTCCTTATGGGTGAAATTGCTCTCAATGAATGTGTAGTTGCTCACAAGTGAATTTGATATTAAAAGTGAAAAACAAATATATGTATTTTTAAAAATTTAATATCAGGAATGAGGATCATCTTCTAATTCTCTTTGTGAGGATCATGTGAATCTTCCAATCACGTCTGTTAATTGTACATTATGCGGTTAGTTTTAGCCAGATATTGTTTATATTCAATTTTAAATAAAAAAATTTATAATAGTTTAATAACGATAAGATATACGATGAACAAACGTGATTGAAACATCTCCGAAAAACGATCCCGAGAGCCCCGGATCCTCATTCAATCTTCTCGAGAAACAAATGGGTAAGTGATGTGCAACGAGACGAAAACCTCTGCACACCTTCAGACAAAAGTTGCAAAACTTCTCGTCATCTTCCTCTGCGACCCGACCAGACCATCGTCCTCCCAGATAATTCCATGTATTTTCTCACCAATTAAATAGCATTTTCCATTATTCTAATAAATTAATTTAAATTAAAACCACTGCAATTCTCCAATTCCTTAATAAATCTTTCAGTCTCTCGGTCTCTCACTCTTTTATATTTGCTGGGTTCATTTTTTTCCTTCCCAAAAGAAAGAAATTCTTGGGGTCCTCAGTAATAACAATGCAAGCTGCTCAATCAGTCTCCAACGGAGCTGCAGAACCTCCTCCTTCTCCTCAGGTTTATATCTCAACTTCGCCATCTCTCACGGTTTTTGTATGTTTTCCATGTTTGCATTTACTGTTTCTGCAACTTTTTGGATGCAACCTATGCTTTGCTCTCGCAAGATTTGAACTTTTTTGTGTGGATAAAGTGGAAGATTTGAACTTGATTTATCATTTTTAGCTCAAGAAATCAACTGGGTAAAAAGAAGATTTTTGCTGGGACGATTTATTTGCTGTGTTGCTTGCTTTATTAGGGGTGTATTTAATTGAGATTAAAAGAGTTATAAGTCTATGGAGTTTAATGGAGTTCCATAGACTTTATGTGAATTTTGAGTAGAGTCTTAAGGGAGATGTCTGATTTTATAAAGCCTAGAAACACTATAAAAATCCCTCCAAATCCATTAAAATCTTCATCCTTTAAAATACTTTAAAATCAAATCTTAATTGAATGCGTATGGAGTTTTATGAACTGCTTTAAAATCCAAAATTAGACTCAGATTCTGTGGACTTTCATGGATTCATCTAAATTCTTGATTGAATACATAAGAATTTGTTAACTCTTTTAAAATCTTTAAACTCCTAATTGAACCTGGATTTTTGATTATTTTTGTCTCTGGTGGTTGGATTTCAGACGAGAACTAATGTTACGTGATAAAGTTAAGCATGAAACTTCAGGGGTGCCCCCTGCCCAGTTTGGTTTCACTGGTTTAATGCTATTTTTCATTGCAAGTTAAAACTACTCCCAAACTGTTACATTCTCTTTTGCCCTCCTTTATTAGTATTTTGCAGATCTTGATTGTGTACTGCAAACTGCTTTTCTGTTACCTTTTTTCTGATTATTGCAGATATGATCTGTTTTTTAGTAACGGTTAAAAAACCCGGAGTATACTAGAAAATCCCAAATCTTTATAGCCATTTGGGTTGTTTTTGTATGAAAAGTTTGTGTCTTTTCATTTTGTTAATTGATATAAGAAATCTTCTGAAAGCTTGTAGACCAAATGAGATTTAGCATTAGATATTTTGTTTTGTGAAGGCTGATTTCCAAAATCTGAAGACAGTAAATGAAGAAGCTACCGACCTGGAACCTACTGGGAGGCGGCCAGACATATCACTTCAGATACCCCGAAGGCCTGTGGGTTTTGGCAGTAGCCGTAGTGGAAAGGGTTTACTGCAGTCTCAAGGTTCCTTTAAGGGCAGCTCGCTATCAGGGGGCCTTTTCCGGGGTTTAAGCTTCAAGAAAAA